>JACEGR010001613.1:0-159687 GCA_014170235.1 Listronotus bonariensis | reverse complement strand
GAGACAAAGTTAAAATACTTATATGTGAAGCTTAAAAAATCTTGAAAGGATTTTATAATTATTATACCAAATTTATTGTTTCAAACATATGTTTCTCCTTGGTTACAAACTTTACATGTTTTTTGTGAAACCACTGGATGGTCTACTTGATCTGCATATTTTGTCATGTGTAGAAAACAGGGCATTTTTATGAGAAGCTGAAATTTTTTTTTATAGTTTTGTGGTAGTCTTCCATACATTTCCAGCAGTTCGATAGGTTTAGCATAAATTAGTATATAGTCTAATGGGAATAATTTCAATTCTTCCTGGTTAAAATCTGTAAATTTTTTATCACCTTTTATATGAGATAATAAAATTTCACCCGTTCTACAGCAAGACATTTTTTTAGATATTCTCTTGTTACTTGTTCGGGGTTTTGTATAGAAATATATTTTTTTCTAATGCCTTTGGATTTTGGTGATGGTACAGAGAGGGGATATGGGTGGGGAGAAGAGAGGGGATATGAGTGGGGCTAATGGTGGGGGAATGGTGGTTTTCTGGAGTCCGCTTATCCTCTGTAGATCCTCTGTAGATAGCTGTGGTAATATATAACTACTCAAACATCAATCGCTATACTAATAAAATAAAACATATAGCACCTGTTTTTGTCGGGGTCATTCCTTTTTACATCTTTATTTGGCCGCCTGTGTTTGTTTTATTCAAGACAGAAATGACCAGTAAAAAAGTAATAACCATCAAAAGAAAATTGTACAGTGATTGTTGGTACCCCTAAAAATGTTTATTTGTATTGCAAATGTCAAAAATACATTTTTTATATAAAAAAAGGGATAGTTCAACTCTCCTGTCACCTTTCTAGTAACTCTTAAGATGTATTATGGTCTCTTCAATCTATTTTATGTTACCTTATCTAATAGGAGTTACAGTGTGAGTCTTAACCTCTACATATACATTGATGGCTAAAAATCAGTGGCGTAGCGTGCCCTAAAAGGCCCGTATCACAATAAAATAGGGGACACCAAAAAAATTCCCCACTTTCGAAAAACATTGTTTTTCTTATTTCAGCATTGCTTTTTTCTTTTCTCTCAAAAAAAAGGGCCCCACTTTCCCAATTTAACCGACAATTTTACAATTTTCTACCACCAATTTTTGCTTATACACATTTGGGGGCCTTTATAACTCGGGGGCCCCATGATTCCCTAGCTTATTTTAAAAAGAAAAGTTTATATGAACATATGTCCTAAACGTCTTAACTTTCGAGATACAGGGTGTAAAATTTCCAGAAAGTCAAAAATTTCGAAAACACTTATTTTAGTAAAAACTGTTACATTGGATATAAACCTTATTTAAATAAGTATTTATCATTTTTGTAACATAATTGCTAATTAAAAGTAATAAAACCTAAAAAATATGCAATTAAGTTATTTTATTTTTTTGCTCGCAAACTAAACAAGATACGAAACAAAATTAAGAGACATAAAAGCAGTATTATTATTTGCTTAATCTAAGGAAGTACACAAATTTTACACACATTTACACAGTCAGTGGAGTACCGTTTTTTTTTGGAAATATTCCTTTAGGTGCCGCTCGAGACACCACTGGACTTAGTAAATGTAATTAAGTTAGTGATAAATTACTCCCTTAATGTCATTAATGTTATTGCCAAATTAAAACAAAATTGGGAAAATATCAGTAAGAATATTAAAAAAACAGATTTTTTGAAAGTTTAACACTCTGTATCTTAAAAGTTAGGAGGTTTAGGCCGTATGTTTATATATATTTTTTTATAAGCTAAGTAATCATACCCCTCAAAATTGTACATTTAAATGGCAAGTGTTTTTTTAAATAATTTTTTAAATTTATGTATTCAGGGTGTTCCAACTCTATTTATACACAAAATAACTTTGCACTTGTACAAGATACAAAAATAAACTTAACATAAAAAATGTTTATTTGGATACACATTTTATTTGTATGTATATTACACATACATCAATTATTGCTGGTTTCTGAGATATTAACAGTATGCGATATACACTATAACGATTAAAAATAAAGGAAGAAAATAATATTTTGGTTTAAATTATTTATAACTAGTTCCGTCACTGTCCGAGTAAGTAGGTACTAAACTATTTGTTGTCTCGGAAATAATAATGGATAATAACTATAAGTCCAAATTGTAATTCTAATCGCATAAAAGTAAAATCTTAACTGAAAGTTTAGTACTAATACAAATAACCAACATTATATATATGACTGGTTTATTGTTTTTTTACAAATAAAACATTAGCCGATTAATTTTATAAAGCTGTGTAAAAACATTTATTATTTCCATAACAAAAAAAAGATTACTATTTATTTATTATTTGTACTCATAATTTGCGTAATTTTATTTAATTTAAAATAAATCAAATAGTCATTTTTTGTAGAAAACAATTTCCCAAATTTATGCGCAGGTATAATTTAAGAATCGCCCTGTATATGTGACACTTATTAGTCTATTAAGCACCCCACGCTTTTATTCTGAAGTGACAAACTTTTTGTAAAGAAAAATATTTTCTAATTTTTAGTTCGGTTGCATATAAAAGCGTGTTTTTTAGTTCTTTTAAACTATTATTTATTTTTCATTTTTAGTTCGATATATCAATTAGTTAAATGCGCCAGTTTATTCACTAAAAATTCCTTCGCCATTGTGTCAAGAGACACATAGTCAATTAAAAACGCAGCAAATCAATTGCCCTTGCGCATTCGCCATAATTAAAAAAAAAGGAATTTATTTATCCTGGCGGTGCTAATCATGATAACTGGATACTGTTTTTAAATTATTGCATTGTCATCGGTCCTTGATACGTGTGCAAAGTTTCAAAGAAATTGAATCGCTGGAAGTTGGTAAAAATTAGGCTCAAAGATTCCGTTACATAGATAGATAGATAGATAGATAGATAGATAGATAGATAGTATAGATAGATAGATAGATAGATAGATAGATAGATAGATAGATAGATAGATAGATAGATAGATAGATAGATAGATAGATAGATAGATAGATAGATAGATAGATAGATAGATAGATAGATAGATAGATAGATAGATAGAAAGATAGATAGATAGATAGTTACAACCCAAGCTAATAAAAGCGTGTTAAAAAAATGTATGTCAAAAATAATTTTTAATGTTCAAAAGCCTTAAAAGATTATTTAATTTATTTTTATTTTAAACTAAAGTGACATGTTATAGGGTAATGTTTTTGAGAACTGCATAAGTAATAATTTTTTTATTGCATGGTAATTAATTAAAATTGGAAAAGTTATTCGTTAAATTAATTGAAAAAGGATTTTAGTTTTACTTTCAGTATACGGTTGTTTGCTTGCAATTTTAAATTATTTTTAGATAGATTAATTTGGGGTTAAATATGTCCGATATTTGTTTATATTTATTTATTTTTTTACCATCCGATTTGTACTTTGAATAAATTTCTATTACAATAGGAAAAAGCCATGGCACGCGGTGTTTATGTGCGTGCGGTCACCTATCCAAAATGTAATTTCGAGGTTTAATGCTAACTTCAAAAAAACATGTGAATCGGAAAAATCATTTGTTTTATAACGGTTTGAAATTAAAAGAAAAATAAATAAATATAAACCATTGATTTGGGTTCATATTTGTGTGTTTGTTTATTTTCGGTATATGGTAATTTTTTTATAATTTAAATTTTCTTAGGTTGGAGTTTAATTTTGGGTTAAAAGTTGGAAATTAGTTTACATTTATTTCTTATTTTTCGTAATTGTTTACCATTAAATAAAAAATTAAATTTAAAAAATAAAATGAAATTAACGTAAGCAATTTTAATTATTCTTTTTTCTTTAATGTTTTTATAATTAAGTATATAAAATTTAAAAATATTGTTTTGGCTTAATGAAAATATAAATCAAAGTCATTGGTTTATAATTTTTTTAATTTTTTTAAAATTCAAGCACTTATACATTTCTTGGTTTTTGCATATTCACATTTTTATTTGAAGTTAACGGTTAAATATCGCAGTTATATTTTGAATAAGGGCCGGGAGCAGTGACGTGTTATTGTTTTTTTCCCATATTCAAATAAATGTCTTTAAGAAACAGGTGCGGCGGTAAAAAAAAGAAAAATTGCAACTTTTTTGTTTATTGTCGGACCCGTATCTTTAAAAAAATCCAAATTAAAGTAGAAAAAAGTTGAAATAAAAAAAAAAGCCATGGCGCGCATGTTTTAGGGCGGTCACCTATCTAAAATATAACCGCGATATTTAACCGTTATTTTTAAAAAAGATGTGAATAGCATAAACCAAGGGATGTTTAGGGGATTAAATTTAAAAGAAAATAAATATGAACCATTGAGATCGATTCATAGTTACATTAGGTAAAAACAATATTTTAAAATTAGAGGTTGTTAATGATCCAAAGAGTAAGAAAAAAAAAAAAATTAAAAAAAAGCCAAAGTCATTTCCTTTACATAATTAATTTTTTTATTTATTATTTTATAGTATCGAAAAACATTACGTTAAATTACATTGAATTTTTTATACTGATTTGTGGTTATAATCAGTTAGTAAAGATTTTTAAAGATTCATGATGGGTAAAATTGCGGCAAAAAGGCGGAATGAGAAATAGGCGGTTAATCGTCAATATCACTAGAATAAATGAAGCGCAAGCTTAGAGTGATGTGGAGATATAATAGATTTCTGTGTGTGTGTGTGCGTGGTGTTGTGTGTAGTGAATGCAACAAGTAACGTAACATAAATGGTAATTTGCAATTAATCGTTCGTTTAGAAAGATTAACACGTCGTGAACTTATCGTACGTTTATCGCAGCATCGCCTAATTACCACCACCGTTAATGACGGCAATGGTAATTACGGTGATGTTGTTATAGATTTACGAGAAAAGGACGATGTGTTAATTTTAGATAGTAGTAATGTAGAAGAAAAAAATGCCTCGAAGATATTAATACAATAACGGCACCCGATAGTCATTCAAGTAATAGTAAATTTTGCCCCCCAAAATGTACAAGTCAATAAAATTGCCAGTTCTTCTATTAATCCATCAAATGATAAAGACGATTTACATTTTTGCCGGCTTCACCGATATTAAATTTTACATCGTTGATGCTAAATACGAACGAAAACGGTTGATTATCGCCCGTAGCGTCATCGCATTTTGATGGTGATCGTTATCGATTTCTTTACGATTTGAATTTGGACGAGGAACTTGCGAGGAAAAAACGTGTTAAACGAGCCGTGATTCCCCGTCCGAAAACATACTTGGTAGCTGATAGGTTGGGTAGTGCTAAGGGAGGGGCGGCGGAAAGGTCAATTTCAGTTTACCATATCGGAAAGTTAACCCTGGGTTGTGGTCATTGGGCGGTTCGATGTTCTTTAAGGACGCTTTACCAACCGGAAAGTGGAAGATGGAAGTCGACAAGTTTGTTGCAAAAACGGAAGGACAAAGCTAACTCCTCTTGGCCCCTGTCCGCGGGAGTTGAAAGACTTCCTTACGCTCAGTGGTCCCGAGAATAGCAAATTCCGCGAGGAGATTAGAAGTATCAATTCGTTGTTTGCCATGGCTACCATGAAAGCCATGGAACCTGCCGACGTCCATCCTACCGGTATTTCTGGCCACTGGATTTATACGATAAGTGGCCAGATATATCATTATTGCCAACATTTACCGCATAGATCTCAAACTGAACCTTTTATGAACAACCAATATTATTTTTGGACGTAAATGACGCCGTTGAGAGACGCTCAGATTTTATAGGCGACCGTATACCGAAAAACATTCTCGAAGTGGTCGAGAAAATGTTAAGACGACACAACGTCTTGGTCAAAAGTTTCAAATTCGTATCCGAGGTTTTGGAAGAGAGAAAAGCGGAGTTGGGTCCGGCGAATTATTTAAAAAATGTCTTTGTAGGTTTTAAGGAGAATATCAACACTTCGAGGCGACAATACTCACTACCCGAATGTCGTAGCGAAATCGCTGCGGTATTCGAAGGAGAGCCTAAGGGAGATTTTCTTCTTAAAATCTATCCCAGACAATCTGATGTGACTGTGGCGACGATTTCCGATGCCGATAATTTGGTTTCTGTTGCAGTTGATGTTGATCATCATAACAACGATGATCAACATCAGCAGCAGCAGCAAAATCATTGGGATTGTAATCGTTGTCACGAGATCAAGAATTTAAATAAGCTCGCAGATCCTATGGTATACCCTTTATTATTTCCTTATGGCGAATTCGGACACGACTATCACAAAACTCATGTCGGGAATGATTCTAAACATATTACTTTTCGTGAGTTTTATCGATATAGGCTACAAGTGCGGGACAAACAATTTTCTATCATTCACCATGGTGGAAAATTATTTCAAATGTACTTGGTCGACGCCTTTGTCAAGTGTGAAGCTAACGATTTGTGGTATATAAGACATCATTATCGGCAAGAGCGTCGAACGACGTACGATAAACTCGTGCATTACATTTCGCAGAGGGCATTAAGGGAGGGTTGTCGGGTTGGTAAATTGCAAATTTTACCGCCCTATTTTCAGGGAGGGTATCGGCACCAAAATCGTCTATATTTGGACGCCCTAAGAGTGGTGGCGAGACACGGAAAACCAGACTTATTTGTGACCATGACGTGTTCTCCGTCGTGGCCGGAAATAAGGGATAGTTGTCCGGCACCACAAAAGTGGTGTCATCGTCCAGACGTGGTGTGTAGAGTTTTCCACACGAAGTTGATGGAATTTCTGGATGATTGCGTACGCAAACAAGTGTACGGCACAATCGAAAACTTTTTCTACGTTATCGAGTTTCAGAAGAGAGGTTTGCCTCACGCTCATATTTTACTTACTTTTGTTAAGGAAGACAAACTCGATACCGCCGAAAAAGTTGATCGATTAATTTGTGCGGAAATTCCTGACGCTATACTAGAGCCTCAGCTAGCCGAATGCGTTGGGGAAAACTATATACATCGGGCCTGTTCTATGATGACGGCGAACAATTCATCCGTAGGGGCTCTTCCTCCGTGTATTAAGGACGGTCGTTGTTCGAAAGGTTTTCCGAAACCTTTTCGTCCAACTACCGAGCTTAATTACAATCTCGCCAACACTCGTGACGGTCGTCCACAATATAGACGAAGGTCTCCGGCCGACGGAGGGAATGTAATAATGCGAGGTGATTGTACGAAGCCGATAACAAACGCCGATATAGTACCTTACAACCGTTACGCCGCGCTTAAATATAGGTGCCATATTAATTTCGAGGCTGTTGGTAGTCTCGCGAGCGTCAAGTATTTATACAAATACGTGACGAAGGGAGTTGATATGGCAACCATAAGGGTTTCTGAAGAAAAAGACAACACGAGAGTTATCGATTGCGACGAGATAGCTCGCTATTTGGACTGCAGGTACGTGAGTTCGATGGAAGCGGCTTGGCGCCTTATGGAATATAAATTGGCAGATCGTTCTCATGCGGTTATCTGTCTACCGATTCATCTTCCGAACATGCAATATGTCGCATTTAACGAAGAAGAGGACGAAATTGAGCTTAATGATCGAAGAGATTCGAGAACTAAGCTTACCGCTTACTTCGAATTAAATAAACGGGACGTCGACGCGAGACAGTACAAGTACATTGAAATTCCGGAACATTACGTGTGGGTCGCGAAAGACCGACAGTGGCAGCGACGTGTTCGAAAGAACAAAGTAATCGGGGACGTAGTGGAGGTGGCTCCGAAAGAGCACGAGCTCTTTTACTTGCGTATGCTCTTGCAGCATACGAGAGGTGCTACGTCTTTCGAGGATCTTCGTACCTTCGAAGACGGCCGCATGGTCACCACATTCAAAGAGGCTTGTCAAAAGCGTCATCTCTTGCCGACTAACAATCTGTATAGGGATGCGTTTTTAGAAGCCTCGGAGAAAACTTACCCTAGAGACTTCGATCTTTTTATGCGTTAATGTTGTTAATAGGTCTCGAAAGTGAAGCTCACGTGCTCGCTCAAGTGGTAGAACTATGGCACGAGTTTAAAGATCCCTTTTTAATTCACGATATATATTCGAAGGATAAAACGATCGATAAACGAACCGCCATACGTCTAGCACTTGACGAAATCGTGAATCACGTTCGCAGAAATAAGAAGGATATTACGCTCGATCAGATCACCGGTCTAACCGCAGTTGAGGGAGCTGCAGACGAGATGGGCGTCGTAGGGATAAACGCGGCGGACAATGTACTTGTACAACAACGCGACGGTGGTACGGGTTTTCAGGGGGATGTTAGGGCACCACAGACAAATGACGAACCAAACAGACACTTGGACTTAGATTTTTGCTGGGCGACAGCCCGAAGCGGTATACGGACAATTATACCGTGGACAGGCTTAACCGTGACCAACGCAAGGTATACGACGAAGTAATCTACGCCCTGCTCCGGAATACCCGACAACTTACCACCGAGTGGACGCAATATTTTCAAATTGAAGATATTGTCGCCCGCAAAAGTGGTACGTCGTCGCGGGCCGATACCACATTATTCTATGTGGATGGACCGGGTGGTACGGGAAAACGTACCTGTACAACGTCATAGCGACGAAGATTAACGATAGTCGCGCTGCCGGCTGTAAGCTCAAGGTACTTTCTGTAGCTTGGACCGGTATCGCCGCTTCGTTACTCATCGACGGTATGACGTGTCACAGGGCTTTCCGCTTACCTCTGGACGTGGACGAAAACACGCAGGCGGGATGGCCTTACGAACATTGTTTTAGTCGGGACCTTGCCGACACGGACATATTGCTTTGGGACGAAGTATCGATGACATCACGGTATGCTCTCGAATCGGTAGATAGATATCTGAGGGACATCGTGCGAAAAGAAGCACTGCCATTTGGAGATAAGATTGTTTTGTTCGGTGGCGATTTCCGACAAACTCTACCCATAGTGGTGCGTGCTTCTCGAGCAACGATTTTATTCCATACGGTAATAAGTAGCCGAATTTGGACGTCACACGTTACCACAAAATTTTCTCTGACACAAAATTTGCGTATTTCGAACCAACCAGGATGTAACGCGCCGGAATTTCGTAAACAACAAGAGCAATTTGCAAATTGGTTACTAGCGGTTGGCGAAGGTAATGTATCGGCGGTGAAAGTAAAAGCTCCGAATTCGCCTCTGGATTTGATTAAGCTTCCTTCACAATGCTTGGTTCCTACGAAAAAACATCTGATGGAATTTGTTTACGGTAATCTAGAAAATCTGAGCGACCTCGGTAAACGCGCCATTCTATGTCCGACGAACGCCAGTGTTGACGAGGTCAACGCTGAACTTCAGAAAGTAATACCTGGTGAGAGCGTCCACTATTACAGCGTGGACACGTTAGTTCAGTCGGAAGAAGACGAGTTCCACGTTCCGCAGGATATTCTTAATAGTATTACCGTCGCTAATTTGCCTCCGCACGATTTGGAGTTAAAATTAGGTTCGGTGGTAATGTTATTAAGAAATATGGACATCCGGTCGAATTTTGTTAACGGCTGTCGATTCGTCGTTCGTGGCTTATACGAACACATAATCGAGCTGGAGACAATTTCGACCGGGGGCTGCGAACGCAAAGAGCCACTTTGGCTTCCAAAAGTGGCTCTGGAAACACGTGTACCGACTTTGCCTAACAGCTTCAGAAGGGTTCAGTTTCCCATCAGGTTAGCGTTCGCGATGACGGTAAACAAAAGCCAAGGACAAACGTTCGGCCGCATGGGATTGCACTTGCCGACGCCCCTCTTTTCGCATGGTCAACTGTACGTTGCGTTGTCCCGTGTGGGTTCTTTAGATAATCTAAAGATTCACGTGGTTAACGGGGCAACGCAAGGTCAATTCAACTACCGAGACGGTACCGTTTTAACACGGAACGTTGTGATCAGAGAGGGAATCACGGATCGTAGATCTACGTTCGTAAAAGATCCGCCCGTGATCCAATCATCGAAAACTTCCATTTCTCTAATGCCTCCTCCGCAACCGAAACAATTTTTGTTAACGTCGTTATTACCTCTACGTGCAAATAGTAGTGAACAACTCGCTGCTGTTTGCCAACCGGTGATAAAGGCGATAACAAAAACGGTTACGAAGCCGACGACGTTAAAGAAAGCGGTCGATACATCGATTATCGGATCATCGACGGATGAGTTGCGTCCTTTAAAAGTTCTGAAACCGAATGATGACGATCGTATCGAGGAATCGGCAACGACCACCATCACGATTCCATTACCAACGGCACCGACGACTTATTCAGACAATATTTTAGTTCCTGAACCTAGCGTAATTGAAATTTCCGAATTTCAATTACGAGATGTTCAGAACCCTGGACATTGTCTGGATGATCTCGAAATCGATCGGTTTCATAAAATTTTGTATCAACGATCCAATTTTAAGACCGCTCAGTCGCCGACGTTGTTACAAGCGCCGGATCGTATTCGACCTATTGCTAGGGGAACTCCTAATATCCAAATCTTATTCCAAAGTCCTAAGGGGGCTGGGGGGTTGGGGGTTGGGCACTGGATAACTTCCTATTACGACGGTCGCGTTGTAAATATATACAATAGTCTGTACAGCGAGGAAACCAGAAATCTTAGCGATTATGGTGAATTGCATGAAGACGTTCGTATATATCTTACCCGGCTGTATCCTTTCAAACCTACCATTATCCTACACAAAGTCCTTACTAATCAGAGGGAGGTCGAATGCGGAGCGTTTGCCATAGCATATGCGGCGGCTGTAGCCCTCGGCGAAAACCCGGCCCGAATGGCAATCGATCGGAATCAGGTGAGGATTATGCATATCGCGTTCTGTCAACGGAGCAGTTAACAAGGTGCCCGGTATTGTATTAATAATTCGAGGTTTTTTAGGCTAGGATTAGTAAATGAAATGTATATATTTAAGAAATGAAATGTAATTTATTAAAAAAAATGACATGTAACTAGTTAAGGAATGACATGTAATTATTTAAGCTAAATTAGTAAATTGTAAAGGCATTTGATTTTTGATTGTCGCTTTTTCGTGTATCATTTCCTCAAAAAGCGAGCAATCTGTCAATCAGTTGTCCGTTGCTGTCCAAAAGATAAGTTCTAATTAACTTATCTTTTCAACTATGCAGCACTGATGAGTACCAAAAAAGGACGAAACAACTGATTAAATATCAATTTCAGGTGGTAAGTATTTATATCAAATTTAATATTAATCAATTTATTTATGTTTTCCAGATTATTTTTAGCAAGCAGCATCAGATTGTCAACAGAAAGACTACAAGTTTTTTTAAGTGACGTCGTAAAAAAATGGTCCTTTTAGGATCACAATAATTCTTAAAGAAAGAAAATCGTTTATACGAATTTTTTAGTGTTAAAAAAACATAAAAGGGCAAAAAAACCATAATATTATTCAAAATTAATTCAAAAAGTCATATAATACCTATAAGAAATATTTAGGTGTAAAAAAAATCATACAAGGGTAAAAATCGCACCACTTTATCAATCTAATTTTGATTCAAGAAGGTTGTATTTACTTTATACGAAATTTTTTAGTGTTGAAAAAATATTACAAGAAAAAAATTGTGCATAGCCAAAGGCCTCGCACCATAATATTATTCAAAATTAATTCAAAAAAGTCATATAATACCTATAAGAAATATTTAGGTGTAAACAAAAACCATACAAGGGTAAATTGTGTGTGGCCGAAGGCCCTCGCACCACTTTATCAATCAAAATTAATCCAAGAAGGTTGTATAAAACTTATACGAAATTTTTTAGAGTTAAAAAAATATTACAAGAAAAAAATTGTGCATGGCCAAAGGCCTCGCACCATAATATCAATCATAATGAATTCAAAAAGTCATAAAATACCTATAAGAAATATTTAGGTGTAAAAAAAGCATACAAGGATAAAATTGTGCCACTTTATCAATCAAAATTAATCCAAGAAGGTTGTATAAAACTTATACGAAATTTTTAGTGTAAAAAATTTTGTATAAAATTTATACGAAATTTTTTAGTGTAAAAAAATAATACAAGAAAAAAATTGTGCATGGCCAAAGGCCTCGCACCATAATATCAATGGAAATTAATTCAAAAAAGTCGTATAAAACCAATAAGAAATATTTTGGTGTAAAAAAATCATACAAGGGTAAAATTGTGCAAGGCCGAAGGCCTCGCACCACAAACTCAATCAAAATTAATATAAAAAGTTTGTAATAAACTTTCACGAACTATAAATTTATCAAACTTAATTAAAAAAATATAAATTAATCAAACTTAATGAAAAAACTTTAAAAAATAATTTTAAAAACCTGACATATTAGGCGTTCTACGAAATAGGCGAAGGTGACCTGGGTATAGACCGAATTCGAGACAAAGTTAGTCGTACGCATTCGACAGCATCTTAAACAAAAACATTTTTGAGCTAGACTTCAATCGGAAAAATGACCTTGAAAAAACCTAGCAAAATTATCTCGGTAACCGTTCGTTTTAGGCAAATTTTGTTTAGGACTAAAATTGATCAAACTTAATAAAAAAAAATTAATTAATCAAACTTAATGAAATAAACTTAAAAAAATAATTAAAAAAAAATCATATTTCAAACCTGACATATTAGGCGTTCTACGAAATAGGCGATCTACGCGCTTTCTAGTTCACCCGATAGAGAGGAAGGTCGGTGTCACCCATCTACACACCCAATAACTCCTTTAAATCCTTGCTTTTGACGAAAATGTTCACTTATACATCTTTTTTTGTTGTGGCCATTTAATAAACTCACTTCGTATACTTATAATAATAAAATGTATACCTTTAACCAGCAACCTATGCGCTGTGCTGAGCCCTACATTAAATCTGTCTGCTATTTGTCTAAATATTTCTGTATTTGCCAGATACCACAAAGTTAATAGTATTGTTTTTTCAGCAGATATTTCCATATTATTGGTAGATGTCGGATTGTAACTACTGTTCTTGAATCGTTCTAAAAAAGAAAAAAAAGTAAAGGGAATCCATTTAAAAAGTATTTAGTTACCTATTAAATAATAAGCAGTAGATCGAGCCAGTCTAAAGTGTTTTTTAAATGTTTCATTACTGTAAGCAGGGACAACCATTTCCACAAAATTTTCTATTTTTGGAATTTTTCTTGGAAAGTTTTCATCATTATCGCTGTCACTGCTGCTTAAAATATCTTCGGGTCTTGCAAGAAGCCACTCCTAAACCAATTAAAAAGTATTTAATTACTTTAAAAAGGTCAGATTTATTTAACTTACAAGAATTTCTCTTTCAAAAGCATCATCGACGATTGGGGGTTGTGGTTGAGCATCATTTTCAACGTTAATTTCCATAGCTACCTAAACTACCAAAGAGAGAATAAATAAATAATCCATTAATCCACCTTGTTTTCACAACAAAAAACGAAATTTTAAAATTAATTAAAGTAAGGTTAAGTTTTTTACCAGCTGGAGCTTTCTGTCCTTGCGGATGCGTTCCAGTGACTAACTTTTCAGAGCAGTTCAAGATCTTCAAGCTCTGGAGCGTGATGCACAAAAATTTCGTCACTGGAAAGCCACTCAGGATGACACCCATTTATATTTCAATTACTATACTCTTGATCTTTGCAGGTTACAAAATAAAGCAAATCTGGAAAAAGAAGAATCCCGATGAAGAGACGTCCAAAACCAAAGAAGATACAAGGCCAGTTTTGTTCGTCCCTTACAAAACTTCCCCAGGGGATGGAGAAATTATAGTTTCTTGAACCCACCAGATCAGCAGAATTGCACTTATCGATGACCCAGCTAAAAATGCGTTAGCAATTAATAATATATAAATAGCAGGCTTGTAATAGATTTAAGTTTAGTTCCAATTTATAATGTGTTCTGTTAATAATAAGTATATTGAGTGTAAATTTTAATAAAGGTCTTTTTAAAAAGTACCTTGTACCTTTACAACCCTTAACTTGTATAAAACGTCAATGGCGTAAAAAACAAAATAGGAGAACCAATTTATTTTTTAACAAAATATAAAATAGATATAATAATTATAACCGAGACCAAACTAGAGGACATGAACAAACTTAAAATAAGAATCTAAAATATTATAAGACCGGACAGAAATATCAGAGGGGAGACGTAGCAATCCTAAACAAACACCAGATACCACATGCGACTGTAGCGCGTGTAAACACAATCATGAAGCAGGTTGCTTAAACTAACGAACGGAGTGGTAATTGGCAGTTGCTATACTAAATCTAATCCGAGATTTAAAGACCAAGATCTGACAAACATACTTAACCAAAGTACAAAAGTACTAATACTAGGGTACATGAACGCAAGACATACTTTATGGCATAACCGTAAAAACAATAAAAACGGTAATACGGTACACGACTATGCCATAGAGAACGACATTCAAATAATGACTAGAAACAAACCTTCACATAACCTAATAAACGGAATGACACCTACATGACTAAACAAAAACATATTGAACTTACCTGAACTACAAACAATGGAGGAACTGTCTTTAGACCACCTTCCACACCTGTTAAATAGGGGGGGAAGGGGCAGGGGGCAGTAGACTGCAGAACAGAGACTTGGAATTAGTCTAATGCGGACTGGAGAAAACTTAGAATGTTAATAAACCACAAGTCACAAATCTATCCCATCCCACCCTCAATCCCTCCTAAAATTTTTGTCAGGCCCAAGAAACTAATTAAAATCATAGCTACATCACCAAACAACAAAGTACACTCAGTCCTGATGAAGTTCTAAACATACTTCTAAAAAACCTGCCCTCGAAATCAGTCGTGCAACATATTTATACAGTGAGGATATTAAAAGTCCTCCAACCCTTTATCATTTGAATGGGACAAAATATCAAGGTCAAGAAAATTTTGGGTAAAAGGGTGTCACTTAAACTACTTTTTAGAATAAAAATAATTTCTGTCACGTGACCTAGTACCAAGGGGGCAGTAGCACCTTTTTTTTCAAATGGAAAGGGGGTCATGGTGCACCTCGTTTTAAAGGTCCTTTGATTTTCTACTTAACGATACATACTGAAGCATCTCCACTACTTTTAAAACCATGGTATAAGATGGTATAAGGAGCAGCGTCTTGTAGATAATCATTTATTGCACTTATTTCATATGATCCAATCGGGATTTCTGGAGTAATATTACCCACATAAAAGTTGTTATTGCTATTATCAATGTTGGGTATGGCGTTAAACGTTTCTAAACTGACTAAACCAAGCTCGTACTCACTAGTGTCATCTCTCGAGTAGATGGGCGGGTTATAGTTTGCTTCTAAAATGGAACTATTACCACTCAAGCTAAAGGTATGCATGACGGTTGAAGTAAGACTAAATTAATTTCTTGAGTCTATCTGTATTTATAGGGTTTTAAATACAGTCCGAAACCGTTTTTGTATGGTCCTAAATATAAGCCGCTACCAGTTTTGCTAATCTTCTAACCTTTCTTGCGCCGCATTAGAATCTTTAACAGTTTTTACAATCTCTGATATTTCGCCGCTAAGTGCTCCTACGGCGCTTAAGCCGGCCAAAAGTGCTATTAAAAATGGTAGAAATCCGCCGACTACAGATAAAGGTACTACATCTGCAGGTTTTTCTTTTTCCACCCCATTGAATGCTTTCAGAGCTACTTCAGCACCAGAAAAAGATCTAGCGGTTTTTCCGCGTACAATGCCTCCCTCGCTTTTTGAAACGCGGTCGCAAAGGGAATCCCCTTGCCTCTCCGAGCCGTTTCTTTCTTAATTGATTTTTCTTAAACTTCTGCTCTCATACAGCACAAAGTCTTTGGCAATACTAAGTGTTGAATCAGAATTTTAAGTCTATTTATATATGTTACGCTATACTATAACTGCCATCATGTAGTTCCCACCCGTCATTGAGTCAACACGTGTCTAGAGCTACATAAAGAATATTAAAAATAATACCGTATTTAAGAAAAACAGTACCGTATTTAAAAAAACAGAGGTGTATTTTAAAAAACGGTGTTGTATTTTAGAAAAACACTGCCGTATTTTAGAAAAACAGTGCCATGTTTTAGAACAACAGTGCCGTATTTTAGAAAAACGGTGCCGCATTTAAAAAAAAACAGTGCCGTATTTTAGAAAAGCAGTGCCGTATTTTAGAAAAACAGTACCGTATTTTAGAAAAGCAGTGCCGTATTTTAGAAAAACAGTGCTTTTTTTTGGAAAAACGGTGCCGTATTTTAGAAAAACAGTGCCGTATTTTAGAAAAACTGTGCCGTATTTAAGAAAAACGGTGCCGTATTTTAGAAAAACACTGCCGTATTTTAGAAAAACAGTGCCATGTTTTAGAAAAACAGTGCCGTATTTTAGAAAAACGGTGCCGTATTTAAAAAAAAACCGTGCCGTATTTTAGAAAAACAGTGCCGTATTTTAGAAAAACAGTGCCGTATTTTAGAAAAACAGTGCTGTATTTTAGAAAAGCAGTGCCGTATTTTAGAAAAACAGTGCTTTTTGGAAAAACGGTGCCGTATTTTAGAAAAACAGTGCCGTATTTTAGAAAAACTGTGCCGTATTTAAGAAAAACGGTGCTGTATTTTAGAAAAACAGTGCCGTATTTTAGAAAAACGGTGCCGTATTTAAGAAAAACGGTGCCGTACTTGAAAATAAAGGCTGTTATCGCTTAAGCAGAGGGCTCTGGGCGATTTGCTTAAGCAGTGGGCTGCCCCAAAAGTAAATCCTAATTATTAAAAATATATCTTAACCATGGATTTGAACAAGTTGGACAAGGATATGAGGCATAAAATAATTGAAGCTACCAATAGTATTCGAAAAAAATACCAGGATTTAAAGAAGCAGCAACGCATTCGCGTAGTGTGAAAAAATTATATGATTCAATTAAAGCTGGCCGTTATGAAAATGCTGTTATATTGGAAAATATGTATAATTTAATCCTGTTCAGATTGATAGTATTCCGGAAGAATCCTTTCGAGAATATCTAGATCAGTATGATCCGCTACCTAGAGAAAATGTGGAAGGTTTTATAAAAGATACGGAAAACGAGTACGATCGAAACTATTTAAAACATGATATGTCTACTGATCATCTAACTTTTGGTTATTCTCGGCTTGAATTTAACGGCCCAAATATTTATGTTAAAGGAGAAAAATTTATTGGAACTCCTGGTCTATATGAACTTATATTCAAGACCAATCCGTTAAAAAACAAATTTACAGCACTAGACAAGCGAGCATTTGCAAAATTGGTTTTGCTAACGAATGCAAGGAATATAAATTATACCGCCACTTCACATCTACATACAGGGTGAAGTGAAAGCGGTACAATACCGTCTCAAACAAGGCCAGAGTCCTATCCTACAATAGCTTAGTGACTTAAAGGTCCGATACTTCGGTTTTTGAGTAGAAGCAAATGCTTTATACAGTGAATAAAGTATGTCAACATTAGTAGATTTTTGAACAGACCCACCTCAAAAGTCCTGCTGGCACCCCCACCCCCCTCAATATCTTCTAAACGGTAAATGATAAAAAACTGATTTTAGTGTCGTTAGATAGAGCACAAAATTCTGCAAAATAGTAATAATTAAAATTGTATTTTTGTTTATTACGTAAGAATCTCAATATAGAAAAAGTTGGAGGGAGCATCCACGAGGCATTTTTACGATATATCTTCCAAACCGTCTACCAAACAAAAAAAATATAAGACACAAAAATTAAGGCCAAAGTTTTCCCTATCGAATGGTGTATAACACTATACTATTTTCTTTTAAATTAAAGCTACCAGTGGCGTACAAAAGTAGCACTACACCAGTATAGTAGGTAGTTAAATGAAATTTTAATGTCATACTTGTATTTTATTTTTCAGAATATTTCTCACTTTAGTTATATTAATTGGTAATATTACCTTATTGCGCATAATAGTAATATTAAAAATAATATTTTGTTTTTTTGGTAAGACTCTACAACAAAAAAGTCGAAGGGGAGTATCCATACGGCACTTTTTACCATATATCTTTCAAACCATTAACAAAAAAATAAACAACATAAACGACAGACCACAAAGTTATCATTTAGACTATTATCTTTTAAAATAAAGCTACCAGTGGCGTACCAAATTAGTACTACACCAATAAAGTACCTAGAAATCGAAATATTTAATGTTATTCTTAAATTTTAAAAGATTATTTTTCACTTTAGATTTATTAATTAATAATTATACTTTACATTTTATTTACTTATTTCTTTTGTTTTATAATTTGATTCATCATATTTTTAAATAAATAACAACAGTATTATAATAACTTTTTATTATAAAGATAACAACAAATATGGCTTATACAGTGTGTCCCAGGATAGGTGTTACAAGAGGACAAATTTACCAAAAATTTTGGAATATTTAATCGTCCTTTTGGGAAACTGGTCGCATGGTCCAAAACTAATAAATACAAAATTTGATTTCAATTGGTAATATACAGGGCAAGTTATAACTAAAAATATGAAAAATGACCAAGGATAAAGTACCTTTATTTTTAAAAATAGGACAAAATTGTATAGGTAAATGTTGTAGAGATCTAAATTTTATGTCAAAATTTAAAGTTAAACACGTTAAGTAAAAAAAATATTTTTGTCAATTTTTTAACTCGCCCTGTTTAATACCAATTGAAGTAAAGTTTTGTATTTATTAGTTTTGGACCATGCGACCGGTCGCCCAAAATTTCGTTTTAAAATTTAAAAATTTTTTGTTCCATTTGTCCTCTTGTAACATCTATCCTGGGACACACTGTATATAACATTAATAAAAAACACATTATTACACAACCTAAAATACCTAATTACAACATTCCGTACACAAACATAACCTCGTACATTTTAAATTTTTTTAAAAGCATACATTTACATTTTTAATAGTGTATCAGATGATATTTTTCATTTTTTAAAGTGGTCCACAGTGGTGTCCATTTAGTATTCTCTAAAATCCATCCCCATTCAGATGGACATGGAAGTTCAACCACTGGTTGGCAGAGATTACCCCAAACAAATCCTGCTTGATAAATGCATTGATTAATGTGAAATGCTAAAACATTCATTGTTGGGGGTAAATTCTCAACCGTTCGGTTTTTTTAGGCAAAAAGTTGCATTTTTTTTTTTTTTTGACATCCCACGAAGGTCTATGCCTAAATAACAGAGTACCGTAGGTGTCGGGTTATTAGATGTTTAACCCATCGTTCCCCTGTTCCGTCAACGTTGTCCAAGCACTGAAACATGCAGTTGCATTTCACAGCACCTTTTAGACAACGCGGTAGTGCCACCACGATAGTTATTTTTAAATAACTACTACCTAAATATATCTCCCCGCTGGGAATCGAACCGCCGACCTCTGGCTTCGAAGATTAAAGCTCTGTCCACTAGGTCACGGGGAGACAAACATTCGACAAATATCAATGTTGCTACTATCAGAATGTTTATCGTAAATGGTTACAACGAATTTTGAGATCACACTTAATTGCCGAGATGAAGGTTTTTTTTGAATGCTGCAATAAATCAATGAAAGTAACTTCCGGAAAAAGATTCCCAAGCTTCCCAAAACTTTTTTCCTTTTCCATAAAAGGAGGAGGTGGTATCGCAACATTTTTTCATTGATTTTTTAGCAATTTCGATACACGAAATATGTCTTACATTTTTACCAGTACCAAACTCAATCCACACGTCTTGATTTTGATTTTTGTACTGGTAAAAATTTTTTCCGTGTAATATGATTATTTATTATTACTAGTGTGCAGATATTAAAAATAATTATAAATTAATAAAACTAAAGTAAAAAATATTAAAAAAATTAAAAGTATAACATTAAAAATTTACATTTTTAGGTACTATACTGGTAGTGCTACTTTTGTACGCCACTGGTAGCTTTTTTTTAAAGATAATAGTATAATGTTATACTCCATTCGATAGGGAAAACTTTGGCCTTTATTTTTTGTATTCTATATTTTTTTTATTTGGTGGATGGTTTGGAAGATATATCGTAAAAAGTGCCGTGTAGATGCTCCCCTCCAACATTTTTTTGTTGTAGAATTTTACTAAATCAACAAAAATACAATTTCTAGTGTTACTATAAGGTAATATTACCAACTAAAGTGAGAAATATTCTGAAAAAAATAAAATAAAAGTATAACATTAAAAATTTCTATTTTTAACTACCTACTATACTGGTGTAGTGCTACTTTTGTACGCCACTGGTAGCTTTAATTTAAAAGAAAATAGTATAGTGTTATACACCATTCGATAGGAAAACTTTGGCCTTAATTTTTTGTGTCCTATATTTTTTTGTTTGGTAGACGGTTTGGAAGATATATCGTAAAAAATGCCTTGTGGATGCTCCCCTCCAACTTTTTCTATATTGGAGATTCTTACGTAATAAACAAAAATACAATTTTAATTATTACTATTTTGCAGAATTTTATGCTCTATCTAACGACACTAAAATCAGTTTTTATCATTTACCGTTTAGAAGATATTAGAAAAAAACTATATCAATCCCTTAACCAACTTTGAGGGGGGTGGTGGGTGCCAGCAGGACTTTTTGAGGTCGGTCTGTTCAAAAATCTACTAATGTTGACATACTTTATTCACTGTATAAAACATTTGCTTCTACTCAAAAACCGAAGTATCGGGCCATTTTTGAACAATAAGTCACTAAGCTACCATGCTAAATGGGGATTTACTTGAGCGTCATAGAGATCTGTTGGGTTGCAAAGCTTAAAAATGTTATCTAATATATACCTTTTTATCGGTGGGGAAAGTGACCATAGATTTTTAAATATGTCACAAAATATTGTTTATTTTGTTATTTCGGCTGGAAAAATATATATTTTAAATTATTTATTTTCTTAAAATTTCTTTACATCTTTGTAGCTCTCCGCTTTCTTTACGTCACTTTCAAATTGTCAGATTAGTAAAATATACACTGTTTAGCAAGTAATTAACTCACTCTATCTTAATCTGACATGCTCGAAAATTTCTGATGAATACATTTTTGATTTTTACGATCGGCCCTGTATACGGGGCTCATATAACACAATAGGCATGCCTAAAAAATTTGAATGAAAGGGTTGGATAAAAAATAAAATTACGTCACAACAAACTTTAACACTTTATAATTTTTCAACAAAAATAATAGCCAGGAATGAAAATGTTTATTTTTAACAAATTTGTGCACCATTAGTAAAATATCTACAACATTATGGCTTTTAATCTTAAGTGATTTTGTATATTACAAAAAGTATTTGCTCGATACAATATGGGTCAGTT
This sequence comes from Listronotus bonariensis, assembly GCA_014170235.1. Classification (NCBI taxonomy): domain Eukaryota; kingdom Metazoa; phylum Arthropoda; class Insecta; order Coleoptera; family Curculionidae; genus Listronotus; species Listronotus bonariensis. The sequence goes on along the minus strand of JACEGR010001613.1, from coordinate 138,339 downwards.
ATGTACCTTTTAATTATCTAATAATTTTTTATATGTATTTATTACAAAAAATAATACTTACACAAGACTGTAAGATAGCACGTAAGATTTTTTGTTTATTTTTGCCTTAGTCGTTTTAGTTGTTGGGGATTATCTTGTTTATATACCGTTTTGGGTTAAACCCAAGAGTAAATTAATAATAGATGAGTCGATTTAATAAATATAAAAAAAAAAAAATAAAATGAATACCCTGCTATTTTTATTTGTTGGCTATACAGGGTGTATGACGTTCCTGAGCCTAAAATATGTCTAATGAACCTAAGTTACTTACAAGCAGCTCAAAAGTGGATTTTAGGGATACAGAGCCTTAAAATTAAATGTGGTTTTTAATATTGTATGATTATTTTGATAAAAATTGTTAACTTGTCACAACAGTCTGCTGGAGGATATTTTGTGAGGTGAAAAATTCAAAGCTATACTGATTTTTATTCTAAAATTTAAAGGGCGCCCCATGCTGTATTAGCACACATTTGTGTAAAACGAAATAGCTTTTTTGAGCTCCTTTGTATTTAACTTTAAGAGAAATTTTTTACCAACATCTTTAACCTAAAAAAGGTATATGTGGTAAAAGTTGGGTTGAACAGTAGTCGTTTTTGAAATATTAGGTGAATTTGGACTAATCTTAAAATCATCGAAGGATTCACATTCTTAAAGATCAGCATCTTCTTCTGAAACAACCTATATATTTTAAAACTAACCATAAAGGATTTTTTAAATCCGGATATCTCAAAAACTGCTGCTTAAATAAAATGAAAAATATTTTTTTATTAGGCTAATTACAAAGTGGTTTAAAAACATTTTAAACTTTAAATGTATGCTAGATACTTCAAGTGGCGCCCTTCAAATTTTATTTTAAATATGAGAGCACCCCTTTAACCGAATAATGTTACAATGCACCTATTGGTAACAAAATTATTTATATAAAAAAAACTTTAATCAGATTAAATTTTTCATACTCTGTGTCTTCGAAATCAACCACTTTTGGATTAAGGTAATTTGGTTTAAATCCTCATATTTTAGCTTTAGAAACCATTTTTCTGTACCTTTTAGAGAGATATTGTATAATAATTATTTATTCGGTTATAAAATGTTAATGTGCGATAAAAAAAGTAATTTTAGAAAATTTTATAACACAACTTAAATATTACTCATAAACTAAAACGGCGTAGGCGAAACTAAACAAAAATTTTAAAATAAAGAAGAAAAAAACTTATTTTAAATAGGTAATATTTGTACCTAATTTTTATGCGTTATAAGCAGTAAATGTATGTTTACAAAAAAATGACCAAATTGGTAGTCCCATTTTGTACTGTCAAAATCTTTTTAAGCCTTAAAATCATACGGTAACAATAACATTTAAAAATTGACAATAGTGAAATTTTCGAATAAGTGAAGATGATAATGAAATGACAGAACATGATTATCGACGACTACGGCTAAGATATATCGTAACACATTTACGTTTCACCCAGTATAAAGACAACAGGGACGTGAATCTTTTAAAATTCTTTTTAGTTATAATATAATTTTATTAAAATGATGAAAGAGCTTACATGTTTGCTTTATGTGTTTCCATAGTTAAATCTCACAGTGTATTTTAAATTAAATGAGACACCAAGTATTATTTCGTTATTTGTACACTTACAAAAAAATCTTGAAGTTAACACAAACATCAAATAGTTTAAAAGGGAAAGAAAGTCAAGAGACTTATCTTAAAGGATGTTAAATTATCTTTTGATAGTCCGTGGTATTTTAAAGTTGGTGCTGCAAAAAAAAATAACTCGTAATACGGGCTAAACTTTTTTATTTTTGTCACTATCAAAATAAAATTTAGTACGTACTGATAAATTTATATTGTTTAATAAATTTAGTTGTTTTCTTATTTTAAATGGGATAGCCAGTATATTTTTACTTATTTGAATAAAAAATTACGGTACAATGACACTGCATTTGCCAATTTTTAGAGTGCCATTCATGCTATAAAGCTGTAAATTTTGGAGCTGGAAGTAACGAAAAATATATTATACATGTGAGTGAGTACCTATCTATTTTTCAGTGACTTCTTGATCACAAATTTACCGTTTAAGCGTACATCATGTTACTCTAAATTTAAAATATTCAGAGTTTGAATGTTAAAAAATAGCAAATGTAAATGTTAAGCAAATGTCTGTTCGTAAAGAAATCACAAACTTGGCAGCGCCAATCGGGTATTATTATTTAGTCAGGTGACTAATTGCCAACTGGTCACCAGACGTATTTGTAAAATCTGATTGGCGCTGACTAGTTTGTGATTTCTCTACGAACAGACCTATTGTGTCATTGCACTAGAAAAGTCATTTTCTATTCAAAGTAGCAAAAATGTCCGGCTGTCTCTTGTTAACTAAGAAAGTTATGATCGTTTTACCCTTAATCAGTAGAAAATAACTGAATTTGTGAAACGATGCACATTTATGTGACATACCTTAGTACCAAAATTTATTTTATTATTTTTAAAATTAGAAAAGCTTTAGAAGTGATTTATCGACTATTGTCTTAAAACTAAATCTTCTCGTAAACTACTGCACGAATTATATAAAAAACTAATAAAAAGAAAATTTGAGGCCCTTTAAGATAAGGTATCACTTGATCCCATTTCCCATTTGAACTTTTTACGTTTGTATTGGTAGTAGTAACCCTGAAGAAGTAAATTTTAATTAGTCTCCGTTTCGGCCAATTTCGGTAAAAAATCAAGTTTTTGCGGCAGTTTCGGTTTTGGCCAAAATTGGCCGAAACTGAAAATTATTTCGAAAGTTGTCGTGGGCGCTCGTCTAGCTTCGTATCTCGCGGCAACGGTCTCTTAATTGAGATAATTATAAAAAAATAATTATGTTTTTTAAAAATAAATGATTTAAACAAAAAATTATACAGTATTTTTATTTCATGTCCCTAATTAATGCAGAATAATGGGATATACGGCCTAAATTTTAGTATTTTAAAGTATTTTATAGTTGACTACGTGAATGGCCCAATATTCGGTTTCGGCCGAAAAACCAGTTTCGGTAAGAATCAAATTTTAACACAAAAGTATGTCTTCCTAAATATAGTTCCAAAGCTAGTGAACCCTTCGAGTAACGTTTTGCCTGTATTTCGGGAAATTTCTATAGTGATGAATCATAGCATACTAAGTACGACAAACATCACCTGGCAAGCATCAGCCCTGCACATCATTACCCTGTATATTTTTGAAAGTTTAAAAAATATATGGACATATAAAAAAACTTGGCGCTGTAAACTTGAAATTTTTTAGGATTTAGTTTATTTATAGTAAGATTTGAAAAAAATTGACAGGTGTTTTTGATGAGAACAAGTACCTGCCATGCGAACTGAAAGGTGTGGTGTACAGTGCATATCTTTGATGTCCCCCCTTTTTATTTTTTTTCGGATTAATTTGAAAAAATTCAAACTTTTGGATATGAAATTTATGCATAAATACTATATTTAGGAGTAAAATTGACAGATGAAAATTTCAATATAAACTCTGGACGTCATCTTGGAAAAAAAGTTAAATGGAAAGGGGGTCTTCCACTTAATACATCATTTTAAAGCTCCTGACGAGTACTTTATAAATTACCTAAATACCTGATTTGGATGGTTATATTTCCAAAACTAATAAAGTTAGAAGTTGTTAATGTGGTATTTTCTTAAAGCTCTTTTCAAGATCTTTTAATGGTAATATAATTTTCAAAGTGCCACAAGACCCCCTTTCCATTTAACTTTTTTAAAGATGGCGTCCAGCCGCCATATTGAAATTTTCATCTCTCAATTTTACTCTAACATATAGTATTTATGCTTTAATTTTAATCCCAAAGTCTAACTTTTTAAAATTTATCCGTAAAAAAATAAAAAAGGGGGACATCAAAGATATGCACTGTAAACCACACCTTTCAGTTCGCCTGCCAGGTAGGTACTTGTGCTTATCGAAAACGCCTGTCAATTTTTTTCAAATCTTACTATAATAGAACTTAATCCTAAAAAATTTCAAACTTACAGTTCCAAGTTTTTTTATTATTTTTTTAACTTTCAAAAATATACAGGGTGATGATGTGCAGAGCTGATGCTTTCCAGGTGATTATTGTCGTACTTAACATGCTATGCCTCATCACTATACAAATTTCTAGCCTTATAGGCCTAACGTTCCTCGAAGGGTTCACCAGCTCTCCTACTAATATGAACATCGCCGTATTTTGGGATTTTTTTATAAGTGTATAAACCACAGAATTATACGAGGTGAACCGCTTTCATTAAAATGTACAATATAATAAGCTGTAATTAGTGGCATACTAAAAATTGGTTGATATTTATTTTGATAGTATTTTTTTAAGTTGGCTTTTACTCTTATTAAGCGAATCATAACTGTGTACGTATACCTACTTAGACATAGTTCTTTGATGAAGTATTACCAAAATGGCTACTACGGGAAGTTAGAAATAGTCGTTGCATTTGTTTTACTTTTGTTCACTTAAATCAGTCACAAAATTACTTGCTACTTTTTTTTACATTTACGTAAAATATCTACTATGTAACGAATGCAACTACTCAACTAAACAATTTTTGCAAGACAGTATACTTGTTAATTTTACAGAGCACTGGTTATGAAGGAGTATATATACAGGATGATGAGTCATTAATTTTAACACCTTGTGAAAGTCATAAGAAAAATAGAATTTATCAACGAATGTTCGTATGATCTTTCGAAACATTCGTCCACGGCGCGGCGTGTCTAAAAACAGGAAATAATTGTTTACTACTGAGATTATTTATATCTATTAAAACATTCTGGCTTTAAAATAGCACATATGGATAAAAACAATGAAATGATGGGACACATTATTAATCTCATTAACTTATAGTCCGGGAGGTAGAAACGAAGAAGTAGAAAACAATCATTTTAGGTTGACTGATTTTTGATATTTTGTTCTCCCTTTTCTTGTAGGTAGATCCTCGGCTGTCTGGATGATGGTAGCGATTGCGCCCAGTTATGACCTTGACATTTAGCGCTGTCACTATGCAGACCTTGGTCATATATTATCGTTCCAAATTTTATTAAAAAATACCGAACGGTTCAGAAGTTAGGACACAACTGTATAATTACCAATGATAAAAGTGTCTGACAAAAAAAAATATATGTTTGGTAAACCTATCTAAAGACAAGAAATGGAAAATTAGGTTTCTTAAAATGTTTTCAAAACCTTGGATTATTACCTGTACAGGTAGGACGCGAACTATTAAACGCAACCACTACCGCCAGCCAGACAATTCAGGGTCTATTCAAAGAGGAAGGAGAACAACATATCAAGAAATCAGCTGACCTGAAATTCTTTTTCGAAAACGTTGCTACCTCCTATACTATTACAGGGAGTAGCGGGAAAATGTAATCGCAGTACCTACGTCATTTAAATTATTAAATTGTATATTTTTAAGTAATTTTAAATAACCGCTCTATTTAAAAACTTTTAAGTACATGATTTTTGGTAAATCGACTTCTCGTTACGAGTCCTATAAAATCTTAAAATAAATGACTTTGAGGGCACCCTGTACCCCCTCTAAGAAATGCATGGGTGTTATGATCTGAAAATGTTATCTTCTAATATTTGTTTTCATATAAAAAATAAAGTAATACAAACAATATTAGCAAAGTGTATAATTTTGTATCAATAAAAACATGTAAACTGTATAGTGTATATTATTTTGAGCTTAAACTGTACGTATTATATTTCTATGACGTCAGCTAATCTTAAATTGTGATTTATTTGGGATGATATCCTATAAATATAGGATGCCATCCGAAATAAGTTAGAATTTAAGATATTCTCTCTTGCAAGTATCTGTTTTATATTAATAATTACCTATTAAAAAATATACACGTCTACAGGGTGTATCACGGTCGACGGTACCTTAGACGTTTACGGAAAACGGGATTTTTTGAAAATTTAGCAACATAGATAGTTGCTTGTGATCTAACAATCTAAGATATGTTTAATGATGCAGCGTTGCCGCTTAAAAAAAAGTAGAATTATCTTTTATATTTCAAACGGAACACCCTGTATATTTTATTATTTTTGGATCCGCCATTGCCTTCTGAATCTTTTTGCCTCACAGTATCATATAGGTACATTATTTTTTACATTTTTTGTTCAAAACATATCTATAATGAAATGGCTTAAAGATTGCCATGAAATATCGTGGCACACTAACTATCAAATAATCCATAATGTTATTTTTAGTCACGACATTTCATGGCTATATTTTATAAATACTTGGTTTAATCATAGAAACTATAACATACTTAATTTTTACGCGTCTGCGTTTTTGCCTGAGTGCCGAATCGATAATAATGGAACGAGGTGGCCTCATATCCAAGGCAACAGGATATCAATCATAGCCTTGCGAGTTTCCTAAGGTTTGTGTACGACAACGGGTAGCTGCGACCAACGGGTTATTTTGCGCGCCGATGTTGTGGTGTGTCAGAGGCATCTCTAACCCTGTGGAATCTTTCTTTTCGCAGAATGCATCCGCCAACCCTTGATCACCAGCGTTCGTTGCAGAAGGAACAGCTGTCGTGATGCCGAAGTAACTTACGATGTTGCTCGGATGACGTCGCGCGTCGTGGGCGTCGAACGAGGCGTCGCTACCTGCCGAAAAATTTCTCCCGTTGCCGCTGCCGGTGCCTTTGCCCTCTGACTGTCTCGCCACCTTTCTATGACAATCTAGTAGAATCGCTGTGTGACACATTTCAATACAAGTATATTCTCCGGCTCCCAAAGTTGAAACATCAAAAGTCGATTATTTTCTTCGCAATCTTTTGATACCACACATCGATAGCTACCTGCAGGTGCCACCGAATTGACAAGTCTCATTTCCCCGCAGCAACACCCTTACGTAATAACTGGAGATGCCGGGAAGAAGGATCTAACAAGATGTTAGATGCACTTTCATAGCGCCACCAAACAACTTCCGGGCAAACAGTGTTTCCATTTGAACCATAAAAACGTGTTTGTCACGCTGAACTTCTTAAAAAAACACAATTTGGTATACAACGTTAGTTACTCAAGCACCAGGAGATTTAATATTTATTCGGGCCGGTATATTTCACCAGGTGATCAATATCAATCATTGTTTCAACGAGGCTATAAACTATGGCACAACCGGCGTGGAACGTTCATGCCAACTTTACGCACTTATGCCGGTGTGCAGACGAGAAAAATCACCAGTATTTCCAAGAATTGCCAAATGATGGTGGCGACCGCCAAAGTCAAAAGTGTCACAGTGCACGATTGTCCGGTCGACACCAGTGCGTCGCCCACTTCTATGTCAAGTACAACTTGGAGACTCATATGGTGAAGGTTCGCACCACACATTTTCCTGTGATGTCTCGCCAGAAAAAGTACCCGTAGTAAACCGAGCTTACAAACGTCATCCATGTAAAAACGTAAGTTTTTCTTTTACTAAAAAATGATTTCTTGTTTCGCCAAAACCCACCGCCGTTTTGGTGCGTCAATCACTTGTATTTTTTTTCTCTTTGTTTCAGCCGGCCGATGGGACTGTCCGGGCTGGCACCGCTACGACGCACACATGCAAAGTCTGTGCTGTATCTATTTCGGATTGGTCTGCCCATTGTCGCACCAAGAAGCATCAAAATAATGTATCGGCCCAGCGCGAGGCGCACCCCAGAGAGCACTCCTGGTGACGAGGCCCCTTGCTGCAACCCTCTTTCGCCAGACAGCATGCCCTTGTCCTGCGAACGCCTCACTGCGCGCGTTGTCTGTCCCAATTGCACGCGCACTTTTTGCCAACAGAGGATATTTCAAAAAACATCATTGGCTACAGGAGCTCTCCAGCACTGTCGTCCCATGCCACGCGCCCCCTGCCCAACCCGTGGGCGCGAATTTTCATCTTGTACCGTGGCACATCATATAAAAAATTTTGTAATGCATATTCCTGTGACGAAGCTGTTCAAAAGACATTTAGTAATAAGAAAGTCTCTTCGGAGACATACGGCCACCCGCGAGCGCTTACAAACCAGGAGAGCACGGCACAAACTTATTCGCATAATGTGTACTCCTTAATCAATAACATGGTTTATTTTCGTGCTCATCTACGGTATATAGTTTATGTACATAATTCCAGCCACAGGCAACCGAAAAACCCATAAAAAGCATAACGACGCTTTTTCTCAACATGACACCTGTATAAAAGATCCCTGTAGACCTGTGCCGCGCTGCAATTTATGTGTTTTGGTTGCAGCTAGCGTCATTACTTACACGTTTTATTAAGACTCATTTATCATTTATATGCCTATATGTATTATTTTTTGATTTTTATACCAATAAACATAGTTCATACTAGAGCCAAACTTAGATATATCATTTTTTGTTTTTTTTTTCTTCATTTTCAGTAGCTTAGAACTGGCGTATAACCACAAAAGCACGCCATGCTTATGCGAGATTATATTTTGGGTGCCAACAAAAATAATTATAAAAATAATAATAAATATAATTATGCCAACAAAAAATAATAAAAAAATACTTATGTCTTTATTTCGTTATTCTTTTTGTCCTGGCAGGCATACCCACACCGTTGGTTCCGTCAGCGGTCAGCGACGAATCAGTGAGAGGGCGCCACTACCACCTTACCTGGCTCCAGTAGACTTCAATAGACTCCGCGTCTCTCGCACTATGGCTAAATCAGAGCATGAAAAATCCCTTATTTTCCACCGCTTTTTAACGGCAAAAAGGCTTAATCTATTCTCCCTGCTAAAAGAAACAACTTTGTTTCTATAAACGTTTTCGATCCGACATCATCCGAGTGAGCTAGCGCCGATTATGTGTGCTGGAGTCGCTGGAGTCAGTGGAGTCAAGCTTTCTATACCCCGTGTATTGCCGGAAAAAAATTTGACGCTCAAGGCCAAGAAGAAAAAATATTTTGCGCGTATAGAAATAGATCTGAAAAGCAGACTCCACTGACTCCAGCACACAAACTCGGCGCTGGCTCCACTGGATGATGTCGAGATCAAAGCGTTATTGAAACAAAGTTGTTTCTTTGAGCAGGGAGGTAGATCAAGCTGCTGCCGTTAAAAGGTGGAAAATAAAGGTTTTTCTACTCGGTTTAGCCATAGTGCGAGAGACGTGGAGTCTGCTGAGTCAATTGGAGTAGCAAAGGGAAGGCGCTTCTTACGTTTGAGAAAATCGTTGGTGGGCGCTTGGTTTTGAGCAAATTTTTTTTACAGCTCCTCCTGTCAATGTCGTTGACATAAACGTTGTCCTGCTGTTTTTTGACCAAAATGTCCGGTCTGGTTGCAGCACCGGTCTATTGGCGTAAAGCTTGTGCACTCAGCAAGCAATTATATTTTATGACGTGTCTGGAAATTATGGTGAAAAAGGGGGCGTCCATAGAATTACGTGAGATGTTTTTTCCATATTTTGGACCCCCTCCCCCTTGGTGAGATTAGGTGAGATTTTTCTTTAACCCCTCCCCCCTATCTAATCTCACGTGAGATTTATGATGGGAATACAAAACTCTCAATTTCTTGAACCGAAATTGATTTTGTTTTCAAAAAAATATAGAAGGAGCAAAAAAAAAAGGTCCTCCATCCAAAAAAGCAAAAAGCAAGAAAACACACATCACATTTTCCTGGGGAAGGCCTGTCCCAAAATTTTTGTTTTCTTTTCTACCTACACAAAAGTACGTGAGATTTTTCACAGACCCCCCTTCCCCCTCGTCAGATTTGGTAAGATTTTGCTCGACCCCCTCCCCCCTAAAATGTCTCATCGTAATTTATGGACGCCCCCAAAGAAAAAAAAAAAATTTGTCAACAATTTTCGGCAAGCCTCGCCATATGAACGAAGGCGTAGAACGCATAGTATGAGTGTAGGTCGCTTTACTCGCCCCATGAACAAAGGCGTATAGTGGATAGTGCGAGTCTCGATGCGCGCGCAGTAGTTCCGGGCAGCGGCCAGCGACGATCGGTGAGAGGGCGCCACTACGACCTTTCACGGCTCTCGCACTATGGCCATTCGAAAAACACCTTATTTTTCATCTCATCTATCAGGGATAAATATAGGCTCAAACGTTTGACAGGAGAACTGATTGCCAGGGAGACCTGGCAAAAAATTCTAAATAAAAACTCACCCGCTGAACATTATACGCCCATGTGGAGGAGGTATTAGCGTAGAAATGATTTAGGTTAGAGGTGGACTGACCTTAGTAAACTTGAACTATTGAAAAGAAAAAAATCAAGCAGATATTTTCTTTACTAATTTTATTGTATAAATACATTACATATAGTTAGACCCATATTTATTTCATTCTGAAAGCGATGCCGCCAAGTACACAAAAAATGATAAGCAAATAAACCCTTTTGTGAACAATGATTTATTGCAGCAAAAAAAATTCAACCCGACGACTACGCCACGCGTTACAGGTTTTATGGTACGCCAGAGACGAAATAAGAGGATGTTTTTTCAGTACGCGATACGGGTTTTCGCAATATTTTTATTTATTTATCTAAAAAATATGTTATCAGGCTCAGTAAGAGGCTATGTGCTTTCGAAAAGGTTTGTTTACTTTATCATATTTTGTGTACTTGGCGGCATCGTTTTCAGAATGAAATAAATATGGTCTTAACTATACCATTTTTTCTTCTTATCATCTAAACTTTGCTACCCAATAGGTCTTTATGACGCTTGGTAAATCCCCATTTAGCATCTTGGGCTCCTCTACAATTAATACGAAAGTGATTTTCATGCAGTGTGGACAAGTGTTGCTTCGATCGATTTTCATGCTTTCTTAAACTAACCAGAACTATCCATTTTTTGTTCCGTGATTAAAATCTGTTTATAGTTAGAACCATATTTATTTCATTCTGAAAGCTGATGCCGCCAAGTACACAAAAAATGATAAAGTAAACAAACCTTTTGAAAGCACATAGCCTCTGACAGATCCCGATTACATATTTTTAGATAAATAAATAAAAATATTGCGAAAACACGTATCACGTACTTAAAAACATCCTCTTATTTCGTCTCTGGCGTGCCATAAAACCTGTAACGCGTGGCGTAGTCGTCGGGTTGAATATTTTTTGCTGCAATAAATCATTGTTCATAAAAGGCTTTATTTGCTTTATCATTTTTGTGTACTAACTATACCTCTAGGTGTAGGTAGGTAGTTAAATGTGATATCATTTTGAAGCATTTTTAGTTTAAGTTTACAAAAATTGAGTTTGCTTCGAAAGCAATAAAGGAGCAATCGAATGCTACCGGCGCAAACCCATCACTAGGTTTTTCTTATAAAATATGGACTTGTTCCTTTTTGACTGACCACTTCACATTAGTATTCATAAATATCTTTTTTTTGTAGGATAAATCGTTTTTAAAAGCTTATTTAAAACATGCTTTTTATAATTAAAAGATATTTAAATGAACAAATACTTGCAAATAATAAAAATAGTGAATGCGAAATAATATTAATATTTCCTTATCGATGTATTTAAACTGGGGCTGGCAACCGAAACCGGTTTTTCGGTTAACCGGTTAACCGGTTTTCGGTTAACCGCGGTTTGGCAAAAACCGAAAACCGGTTTTGAAAAACCGGTTTTCGAATATCGGTTAACCGGTTTTAAAAAACCTGTTTTCAAATACCGGTTTTCCGGATAATCGGTTTTCGAATACCGGTTTTTTGGATAATCGGACGAAAATCGAAAAGCGGTTCTTCGAATATCAATTAATTTACATCACCTTTTAGAATCTTGCATTTTATTAACAGGGATGTTATATTTTTATTCTTATTTATATTTAACCAATTTCTTTTGAAGAATATTCTGGGATGAATAATGATTATTACTTAACACCACAGCTCATGGGCAAATCCGTAATCAACACAAAAACGATTAATAGAGAATAATTACTTTCCGATTTTCTGTTGACTGTGGTTTGGAAAAGCCTTTTTCGGTTTTGAGAACCGTTATCGGTTTTCGGTTTTAAAGACCGTTTTCGGTTTTAAAAACCGATTTCGATGTATCGGTTTCGAAAACCGTTTTCGGTTTTTGGTTTTAAAACCGGTTTTTAATATCGGTTTTTAATACCGGTTTTTAAATATTCGGTTAACCGGTTTTAACCAAAACCGTTTTTTTAAAAACCGGTTTTGTTTCTTTCCGGTTTTTGCCAGGCCTAATTTAAACTTAGGTATAGTAACACCTGGTTTATCAACATGCGGTTCTAGCCGGTGAGGACATTAACAGTGTTAAAAAGGTCGGTACCTACTTTAACTTCATTTTATTATGTTTAGAAAAATTTCGTAGAAAAACAAAGAGGGTATAGGCAGTAAGGTGTTTCAATAAATATAAAGTAACAGGTTCTTTGTTGTAAACACGAGACCCAAGGCATCCCATCTACCTATTCCGCATGGTCATTGGTAATACGGAAGATCGTAAACTAAGCAATGTTGCCAAGTGCTTTAAAGTTTATAATGTTAAAAGATATAAAACTATACACATGTCGTGCCACTTCAAAACTTTAATGGGCAATTTTTGTCAATAAAAACTTTTTGTCTTAAGTGTGTTATCTTTTATTCCTAACAATTACAACCAACATTGCCAAAAACAAGCAAGTAAGACAGGTGGTCCAAGAGTGAGCAATCTTTCCGATTTATATAGAACACGTGAAAATAATGTGACAAGAAGCTATAAGCTTTTTTTTCCTACAGCCCCTTTTACAGAGATATGTGCCCTTAAAGGATGCCGCTAGAAATCGTTTTTATAGTACTTGGTATAATGAAATATTTTTTAATATGATAAATACAAGTAGGGACCCTTTAAAATGATGTCCTTGTAAAACATTTGCCTCCATTAGTTCGTCAGGGACGGACTAACCCTTACACAATAGTGTTAATTATTTTTACACCCTGTATAATAGAATAATGAAATAAGTATTTTTGGGTAGCTTAAATCCTTAGGTAAAAAAAGTACTTTTGTTAGATGTCGATAAATTAAAGCGGTTTCGACAAAAACAAGTTTTTGTTTAGTAGGGACATCTAAATACAATGGACCATATGAATAAAAAGAAGCCTATGTCAAGAAAATTATTAAATACAACCCTTAAAATAATATTTTTATTCCTTTATTATACAGGGTGGCGAACTAAAAAAGGCAAATGTTTTATAAGGATACCATTTTAAGGAGTCCTAACTAATATTTATTATATTAAAAAATAATTTAAATATACCAAGTGATATTAAATTTATTCAAGAAAAACCGATATTCAGTGGCGCCTTATAATGGCACATATCTCTGTAAAGAGGAACTTTAGGAAAATATTTTATATAAAATTGACAAATTATTTTTATTTGTTCTATATAAATTCGAGAGATTGTCCACCCTGTATATTTACACTTTACCTCTATACGTATCTCGACAGGTATAGAACATACCAAAATTAATTATTTGCTACAATTAGGCAGTTTGCGGGTTTTGTAGTATATATTTGTTCTTTGTCTTATTTCTGCTACTATTCAACACATTGAAACTCAATTCAAATAATCGATCTGGTACGACGTGTATGTGTATGGCAAGGAGGTAAAAAGTTTTCTTAAAGTAAAAATAAGTAAAATTAGGAATTTTTTTATATTTTATCTTTTTCATTTACAAATTAGTTTTTAAATAAATACCATTTTTAAATTGCTACCTGCGTAACAATTTTGAGAAACTAACACAATATTTAACGAGGTCGCTACAAGAAATTCTGACAATTTGTTAGCTCAATGAAAATTTTAATACAAGTGATATCACACAAAAAGTTAGTTTTCTGTCAAAGTTAAGCCTTTACTACAATTTTTAATACATATTTTTTCCCACGCGCGAAAATAATTTTTCTGGAATTTTTTCATTTATTTGCCGTTGTTACTCATTATACTTTGTAATTATTGTTTAAACTGGTAAATAATTACTTATTTACTTATTATTATTATTATATTGGTAAAAGTAAACATCGCTCATCCCGTTCAAAAATGTATTATCTAAAAAAATAACATAATTAGATTATTTCAAAAACAGATCCCTTTTACTATACTTTGTGTCCCTGCAAAACCGTATTATTGTGAACTAAAGCTAACTCCTAAAAATGTCGCTAATAGTTAAAATTTGTCTCCCCCGTGGCCTAGTGGACAGAGCTTTGATCTTCGAAGCCAGAGGTCGGCGGTTCGATTCCCAGCGGGGAGACATATTTAGGTAGTAGTTATTTAAAAATAACGACCGTGGTGGCCCTACCGCGTTGTCTAAAAGGTGTTGTGAAATGCAACTGCATGTTTCAGTGCTTAGACAACGTTGACGGAACAGGGGAACGATGGGTTAAACATCTAATAACCCGACACCCACGGTACTCTGGTATTTAGGCATAGACCTTCGTGGGATGTCAAAAAGATAAAAAAAATGCCACGGCATCATCAGTTTTGTCTCGCTTTTAATCATTCCCCTTTTTGTTGCTCGCACACTTGTTAAACGCCGCGTTTAGACAGCGATAGTTGATTGCCGTCCTTATTTTTATGACGCGTGTGGCATTTTCACTATTGAATAGATCTTTTACCTAAGGCGGTACATTGGGCCATATGAATAAAAAGAAGCAAAGGCTTATACTTATAAAATTTAAAGTAAATGCTTTTGCTTCTAAGTATAAGCAAATGCTTTTGCTATATTGTTCTATATCATGAGCATTTGCTTATACTTACAAGCAAAAGCATTTACTTATTTTTTAGCATACTGCATTAACGTCAATTTTATTTTCCTTTTTCTGAAAATTTTTCATATTTTGTGTTAATACAGTTTTGGACGGGGTGTGCGACATGACTAAATTAATTCGGTTGTTATACAAAATTCTTTTTATGGAAACTACATATTAAATATATTATTTTTGTGTTTTAGTCAAATCAAATCGTTTTCCTAAATATTTAAAATTATACGAAAAGAAAAGTAACTGTGGCAGTCCTCCTGTACAGACTGAAAATGTTTGATGTATATCAAAAGTTAAGATAGTCAGAACCTTATTATTATTTGAATTTTTTACGTAAAATCATCTAATCCTTAGATTTTAAGGTATAATACCATTAAAACCCTGCTTTTCTTAACAAAAAATCATACCAATGTGTAAGCCATGATTTTTTAAAAACCCTGTATATTATTATAATTTTTTTAATATTAAGATATAAAAAAAAATGTTATGTCTTCTAAGCTAATTAATAAATACCCTAAAATAACCCGAATCACAAATCCTTACGGCCGATGCGATGATCCCTTTGTAAGTAAAAAGAGTATTAGGAAAAAAATATATTTACGCCATTGAAAACTTTTTTGCTTAAGTAAAAAACCGCTCGAAACAAATGTCCATATATTTTAAAAATTGTAAAAAACAATTAAAATCCTAAATACAGAATATGCGGTACTTACGGAAACTTTAAGAAGTTAATTATTTACCAAAATATAATTTAATTACATTTGCGACGCTACTGACGCGTTAATAATTTTTAGAAATTAAATTCTAATAGAGTTTTAGAGAATAATGATAAACAATTTAAATTATCTCAAAAAACTTACCCCTGTGATAAACAGTAAAATACAGGAAGAACAATATTAAAAAAACAATAAAAATTACATCTTAAAAAATGAAGCAGATATCAAAAAAACTGAGAAACTTGTTTTTTCAGAATGGTCTACTGAATAACACTGTATAATTAAAAACCAAAAATTACATTTGCTGTAAAATGTGGCTCTACAAAGTTTTTGTAAAAAATTGAACTTTTCTTTTACACCCTGTAGAATAAAAATAATTAAAAATAACTTTAATCAAATTGGAATACCTATTCTTTTTTTTAAAAGTTTTTCTACGAAACAGTCGAAACCTCATTTTGTTAATGCATTTTATTTAAGAATAATAACGATTTGAAATTTACCAAAAAAAAATCCAGTTCCAGTTGAATTGAGCAGCAGTTTGGTATTTTATGGCATTTCATATTCCAAAGATTTTTGTAAATTGATCCGTCCAAAAAAATTAAACGGGCAAGCATTACAGAAATTCACTGTAGTCGAGTCAGTGAAAACCTTTCGTTGGAAGTCCTTTATAACAGCTTAAATTTTGATATTTTTTATTTTTGGTTTCTGAGATATCAGCCAGTATGTTACTATACTCATTATTAATAATTAAAACTAAAGAAAGAAAATAATATTTTGGTTTTAATTATTTTTAATTAATTCTGTCACTGTTAAAGTGACAAATAATATAATAACAATAAATAAATTACCTTCCATTATAAGAACTATACTTATAGGTATGTCAGCAATTTAGTAAGGTTAGTAAATATGTATCTAAAATAAACTAAATAGCCGACTTACCGATTAGTAGTTCTTACAATAAAAGGTAATTTATTACATGTCTTTATATTATTTGTCACTTTGAAAGTGATTATTATTATTTAAAAATAATTAGAACTAAAATATTATTTTCTTCACTTTAATTTTTAATAATTATATCAGTATACTGCTGATATCTCAAAACCAGCAATAATTGACGTATAGTGTGTTATAAGTTTTTCATGCAGAATTTAAAAAATATAAAGTCAAAATTTGTTAAAATATATAGGGTGTTCCATTTAAAAAACCAACTTGACAATAAAAATTTTGTTTTTGAGACACCTTGTATATTAACTAGTACTGTCGGTAAAAGAGTGTATCCAAAAAGCAATAATTATTTTAAGTTTATTTTTGTATCTTGTATAGGGCGAAGTAATTTGGTGTATAAATAGAGTTGGGACACCCTGTATGTTTTTATACAGGGTGTGCAAAAACTATTTCGACAAACTTTAAGAGGTAATTGTTCATCAAAAAAAAAAAAGAAAAAAATTATATAAACATATGTCCTAAAAGTCCTACTTTCGGAACTACAGGGTGTTAAAAAAATCGTTTTTATCATAACGTTTATACCAGTTAAGATATTTAAAAAAAAATAGAAAGGTCTTCTAAGTATCAAAAGAATTTTTTAACCTATCAAAAGAACAATAATTTTTATCAGTGTCGTCCGTAAGGTATATACAATAATTATAATTATTTTTTTAAATTGTACGCCACTGCGACTTCCTAAAATAAAAATACTATACTCAATTTTTGTTTAGTTTTTAATAAAAATTATTCACTTAATTATTTTTATTTAATATACGGTTTTTGAGTAAATAAATACAAAACGTTTCTTGGCATGGTCATTTAATATTGCTAATATCTAACTTTACAGTAAATAATATCACCTTCTTTATATAATATTTAAATTAAAATAAATTTTCTACGCCAAAGATCACAACACATTTTAACTTAATTATTGGTGAAGCAAACTAAGTACTCTTAACTTGACTACCATGTTGCCCATGCCGAGAAATGATTTCTATTTTTTACGCAAAAACCAAACAACTATAAAAAAGTCAAAACACCAAATTTGTTTAAAACTTAACGAAAATCCGTTTTTTAAGAAAATGCAGTGGCGTACCATTGTTTTTCTTAGAAATTATTTGCAGTAAATCCCTCACGGACGACACTGACAAAAAATAAACTCGTTCGTTAAAAAATTCTATTAATGCTTAGTCTTCAATTTTTTTTAAACATATCTGAACTGGTATAAGAGTTATGATAAAAAAACGAAACATTTTCTTAAATTTTAACACCCTGAAGTTTCAAAAGTAGGACTTTTAGGACATATATGTTCCTATAAAGTTTTTCTTATTTTTGCTGAAGAATCGCCCCTTGTGGAGAGAGTTTTTGCACACCCTGTATATACATATAAAATATGTATTGTTTAAATAATACAAATAATTACTTCTCCCCTTTGGAAGGTTTCTGATTTTGGATAATATAGACAAAAATAAAAATAATTTAAAAAATGATCAAAGATCGGACCTGTTACAGAGGACTTTCAACGATTGCCTGTGTTTACGGCTTCATTTGCTGTACTCCTTTTATGCTTCAGAACCGCCTAGAACTACACCGTAAGTGTTCCTATTACAACTTTTTGCCATTTTTTATGTTGCAGAACCGTTTTTGACACTATTATTGACAGTTCAGAGAACGGTTCAGAACGATTCTTCAAGGTAAGAGAATAAACTAATTGACTCGACACTTGGCAGGATTCATAATTGCTTTATTCCTTTTATAGTCCAGAACCGCCCAGAACGACACCATAAGTGTTTCTTTTACAATTTTTGACATGTTTTCATGTTGTAGAACCGTTCTTGACACTATTTAGGTGTATTCCTTTTACCTAGTGAGAACCGTTCTCCCGAACTGTCAATTGTGTCAAGAACGGTTCTACAACATGAAAAAATGTAAAAGAATTGTAAAGAGGAATACTTATGGTGTCGTTCCGAGGCGGTTCTGGAACATAAAGGAATACAGCAATGAATTAGACAGTTCAGAGAACGGTTCTACAAGGTAAAGAAATACACTAATTAGGATTTTTACTAAAATATAAACAGCCTTATTGTCTTAACTGTTTTTGTCTAAATTTTAATGAACCTAGATATTCCAAATAAAAAATACAACGACATAACTCAGAAGAGATTACAAGGCTAAAAGTTTTAAAAAATCGGATTTTGGTTGGCGCTTGTAAGCTCTAACTAAATTGAGTTTATGAGACGTCTCAGTGGGCACCACAGAAGAAAGAGTAGCGTCACTAAACTTCTATGTCTCGGTTATTTTTTCAAAATTATTTAAGTAAAGAGACACCTTTTAAGTGTCTTGTATTTTTTCGTATCTGGCCTCGTTTTCTGAAAAAGATTGAAGCCACTTTAAAACATTCTAGAAAGTACCCGTAACCGAGGTATACCGAATATTAAAAAAAAACTTTTTTTTTTTTAAATTTTTAACACCCCGTAGTTTAAAAGCTAAGACGTTTAGGACATATGTTTATAGGAGGTTTTTTTCTTATTTTTTGTTGTAGAATGGTTTGGTTAAGTTTGTCGGTTAAGTTACTGGACACCCTGTATGTATGTAGGTAATTTGATTGAAATTGATGAAAACTTTGATGTCCATTGGTGCCTAAACGGTGAAGTTTATCGACTTTAATAAAGAGTACCTTATTTTTAAGTTTTTGATTGTCTATTAAATGGCGCCCCCAGCTTTGCGATATCTGTCAAAATAAAATAGTGATGATGTAAGTAAATTTTAAGTTTAAGGTAAAAGTGCCCTCTGGCGGTATTTAAAAAAGTACTTTTGTCTTAAAATTTTAGAATCTGCAAAGCTCGATTTGTATGCCAAATATCAACTGGATTGGTTAAAAAATAAATGCAGTATGGCTAAAAAACCAAAATAAAAATTGAACTTTGACGGCTCGAAAACGAATGACATTTTGAAAAAAATGTATATGAAACTCTACCCTTATTTTGTCAAGTAGAATCACTCCCTTAAGTTTCGTGATCGATTTTTGAATCACCCTGTATAAAGTACAAAAAATGTCAGTGATGTACTTTTTTTATTGAATAATATTGGCCAACTAGATTTACTGTTTGTCTCAAGGTTGAAGCGCCGCCCCTGCCCCCCCAATCGTCGCGCTCTGGGCTGAAGCCAAATTACCCTGTTGATTAATCAGGCCCTGCTTAAAAGTACTGTGGACCGTGTACATTTTTACTATCAGTAACTTTTTGGGTGTATTGGGTGTCAAGTTAGAAATGACACTCCCTTAACTTTTTATTTTTATCGAAAAAAATTATTTAAACGTTAATATGTTGGGCTAATTTTTTAAAAGTTGTAATACTTGTATTACAACTCACGTCTCGTCGTACCGTTAAGTGATAACAAAATTTAAATACCAATTCGAAAACTATAGAATTAACCCAATAAACGGATATTTTGTTTATGTTAGGCAATAAAAAATAAAAAGGAAAGGGTGGTGTAAATTTATAACATGACACCCAGGTACATGTACCCATAAAACTTCCGATATTAAATTTGGACTTTAAAATAAATACTACCTACGTACAAAGAAGACCTACAGTTCAAAAAACTTGAAGCGTTGTTTAAGGAAAGAACATGAGAGTTAACAATGAAGTTAACATTCTCAAGGTACCGTGATGTGGTACCTACCTGCTATAAAAAGAAAACCGTGTGAAACCATTTGGCACCAGCGCGCGTTTAGGTATTGCGGCATAGCGCGCTCTTTATTTTTAATTTAGTCAAAAAATTTCCGCAGTGTTGGATGCTGTGGTACTTTCGCTCTTATGTGTACGTACGACTTTCGCGTTGCATTTTCGATTTGGAACACATCTGTTGCCGAAAGTTTTTCGCATATTCAACAAGGAAGTAGGTGTACAATTCTTGTGCGGCCTTTTGTAGTACATGAAAGCTATGTTAAGTTTAATTCAAGTTTAAAATAAATGATCAGAACCAAAGTGGATTTCGTCGAAAATGCAATTAGAGTTTACAATGGTGTAATACGTGTTGTGTGGTGACTATGTGGTGCAACGTTCTTATAGTTCTTCTAAGTCTAGTTGTTACCAAAACTAGTGGAGCTAGCAGTAATGTTGTTGGAAATACTAACTTTAACAAAGGTATGTAAACAAAAAACAATGGAATAATAGAAGAATTTTGGACTTCCATTGTCTTTATTTACTTTATTCACACAACGTTTCAGGCAGTAACTACGTCTGTCCGTTTTTAAGTGTAAACTTAACTACACTTGAAAACGGACAGAGACAATACTGCCCAAAACGTGTGAATTAAGTAAATAAAGACAATGGAACTGATTTTTTTTAAAATAATTCTACTAAATCATCGTCTACCATTTAAAAAGAAACAATAATTCAGATGTATTAAAATAGTAAAAGCTAGGTTCAAGTACTTAAGCATATAGTGTTAAAGTTTTCTTTCTTTACGTTTTTTGTTAATATCTTAAATATGCATATCTTATCCAATAAAAAAAAAACTTGTCTGTATTATTTGTAGCAATAAAAGGCTAATTTAGCTCTAACATGTATATATTTTTTCAGTCCAGTTTTAAGCAGCACTTAAAACTATTATTTCTAATAAAAAATGTACGCTATTGACTTTTGTGCAAATTTTATATTTTATTGGGATTAAGCAAGTAAAAGCTTTTTCAGCTCCTGATTGTTTTTACTATCTTTTTTATTTTTGTAAAAATATTCCACTTTTTACTTAATTGAATATCCCTGGGTCCCCAAGAAACAGAGAAAAACTTTCTTTTGAAAATTAAAATTATTTATAATATTATTTTATAAATAATAATAATAATAATATTTAATTATAACATTACCAACAAACACTAAATTAACTACCATTAACATTTAAACAATTTTTTTCCATGTTAAGTGTTTTTAAAATTTTCCCCAAGTTTTTGAGTCAGGCAGGGATATGAAATTAGGTAAATATTATTTTATTTTTTAAAAACTAAGCAAAATACGAAAAAAGCTTAGAACTTAAAACTATGTAATTTTACTTGCCTACCTAGTACAAATAAAATATAAAACTTTTACCAAAGCCAGTGTCGTACATTATTTTTAGAGATATTTGTTGATGTACAGCTTGAGACGCCACTCGATTAGGTAAATTAAATCAAATTTTATCCTAATAAGCATTTAAATACTACAAATAACACTGCCGAATTTTATTAAAATCGAATAAAAGATACTGAAAATATTAAAGAAAAACTGAAAAAAATAAAAGTTTTACACCAGTATTTGGGAAAGGGTGCATTTCTGGACCCATGTTTATATGAACTTCTCATTATATTTTCCTACGTAGGTATCGGCCAACATTGTTTTTACAACGTTCTGTAACACTATGGTTGATTTGTGAATTTTTAAATTATTCCCTATCCACCATCCAATTAAGGATTACACACTTCTTTCAATCACACAGAATGTTAAAATAAGTATAATTAAATAAGAATGAAAATTGAATAAAGATAAAATAATGTTACTTAGTACTGCTTCTTGTATTCTTTTTCCAATTAAAAAACTTAGAACAGTAATATTTAAAAACTCAAAAATGCGCTAGCGCATAATTGGAATAGTGCAGCAAGAAAAAATAGCACGCAACTTTTGAGCCTATTTTAAAACTGTTTTTACAGTTTAAAAGGATTTCGTAGAAAGTTTTTTTGCTGCAATTTTTCGGACCTGAACACGCGCATTATGCAGCAATTTTTAAAAACGAAAATGCGCTGCGCAGATCTGATAAATTACAGAAGAAAAAATTGCATACAAGGAAACTTTCAAACTGCAAAACAGCTTAAGTGATTTTAAAGATACCTAGCTAAACACAAATGTCCCTATGACCAATTAACTTTTTAGAACAGCGAAAAGTATTGATTAAAACATATTATAAATGGGGTATAAATAAATAAATGAACAACTGACTACTAAGAATAAGCAAATAATTGGTAATTTTAAATATGGAGCTTTTCGGTCCCTGTATATTTATATATATTTATTTTAGTTTTCGTGAAACCAAAATAAAATCCCCATAATGTTTTAAAGATTTTAAAGTTTTATAATTCCCTTGCATTTAATCCAGTAGCAACAACAACAAACAAATACAATAACTATTTATAAGATTATAATAAGGCAAAATGTACTATTATAATCAAAATTTCAATGAATTAAGTGGAATAAAGTGTTTTTAAATTTTTTAACTTTTGAAAATATGATGTGTATAAGGAGTAAGGGCATATATGTGAGATTGAAGAAATAAAATTGCGGGACATGAAAATAAAAACTAAAAACAATTTTTACTTTTGATCATAAATATGTTGTTTTAAGCAATTAAAAGTATTAAAACCACTCGAAGAAAATACCTCCAATCTGATTTCATTGCGTTTTGAGATTGAAAGTGTAACAAAACATAATTAATTAGTTAAAGAAAGCAGAAACTAAAAATAAATATCGGATTTTGGATTTGATTTCATTTCTTAATGTCTAGTCTCAAAAGAAAATTATAACAAATTTAATGTTAGATGCTGGGAACGCTAACTGAACAGTATACAGGGTATCCCGTAACTCTATTCATAATTTATGTGGTGCAATCGCTGTAATGCGGATTACGATCAAGCGGGCTTCCCTATTTGTGAATTTTGCGGGTAGAGTAGAAGTGCGTTTAACTATAGATTGGTAGTATCTGTTTATTTATTAAAATGTTTAAATGCTCTTTTTCTGGTTTTGTTTGCCATTCTATAAAAAGATGTAACACTCATCAATATTTCCACAGAGAAGGCGACAAATATTCCTTTTAAGTGTTTATATAATGGATGCTCACTGCAATTTAAAACTTATATTGTGCTTTTAGAATACATTTAAAAGGATACCATTACGTTAATAAAATACGCCACGTAGTGGCAAAGTAAAAAAATTACTGGTATCGTGTTCTGTGCAAAATTGTTTGATAACAGGCCAGAGATTTTAGCCATCTTAAACGACATATTTATAAACATCTTATGGAAGGGCACTCTTTAATTTGCCCTTTGCAACAATTTTGCATTTGGCAGTTCTGTAAATTTTAAGTCTACAAAAAATAATGGCAGTGCATTTTTTCGCGAAACATAAAAATTGCATTTTTACGGATCAATGTTTTTCTCGCCAGGCCTTTAATTCTTAATAACAATTGTCCCACTGATAACTCTCCTTTAACCCTATACACACTGTGGAAACCAACGCCAGAGGCACAGACAATTGTTTGCCTGAGAATCAGGAAGAACATCAGAATTACTATGAGCTTGGAATAAAATTATTGTCACATTTGTATATTACTCTCGAGTCTCAATTTACATTTTGGTGACAAAAGAAGCTCTTCAATTTTGGTTAGCACTCTGAATGATGTTAGCGATTTAAATACAAATATATTGCTCAACTAATTGCGGAAAAAGAAATTCCCTTGATGAAGATGTAAAGTATTTTTACGCAAATAATCCTAGTGACGGCATATTAAAAACAAATTGGTTGAGAACAAAAGTATTATAAAGAAAATTTTTTTTTTATTTTGTTGCTCCCTATCTAAGTTGAACTTGCTAATAATAAAGATACTTCCTTCTTTTACTATGTTCCCATAGTTCCTTCAAAAAGCTTTTGAATTATGTTTTTCATTATATTTTATTTTTAATATTATGTACCCTAAATTATCAAAGTATAACATTAGAGTTTATACAAAGATATATTTATAAAATTCATCCGGATTCAGGAAGCAAATCCAAAAAATGTCATTGTCTAAAAGAAGGGTGATCACCCTTATAAACGCAATTTCTAAATACAAGATCTAACTATGTTTAAAAAAGCTATGTTAAAAAAATATTGGGTTAAGTAAAATGATTACGCCCTTTTTGTCCACCAAAGCAAAATTGTTATTACATAGTTATTAAATGGTGATTTAGTAGGCTTAAATCACCATTTAAATAAATGAAATCTTTCTTAAGCCTACTAAGAAAGATTTTATAGCTTACTCTTTGTTTAATCTTTTTTCTTTAATATCGCTTTTTAAACAAGAAAACCTTTAAGTTTTTAGGACTTGTGCTTCCGAAAAAAGTAAGCGGACTCATTATGGTCCATATTATGTATTTCTTTTAAATTTGTTATACATTTTTGTTTACCTTAGTTGTATATGCACATCTCAGATATTTACAAAACTTAAAAAGGTTAAATTTTTATCTTAATTATTATTCTCCTTTTTTCAATTTTTGTAAATATCTGAGACGTGGAGATCCGAAGGTACTATTATGAGTTTTGTCCTTTTAAATTTGTAGAATTTTTGATTTTTTTCTTACTGAAATATGTTTTTAGTTGTGTTTATTGTTGTAAAGATAAATGTTTTTAAAATAAATAATTTCTTATTGTAAAGTAGTTTGTTAGAACAGTTTTCCCATCTGCTAAATATAGGTTTGACAAATGGTCTATGAAATAATTGGGCTTTATGTTTTAACTTTTTTACGCTTTTAATTTGTGTACAATTTTCAATTGAAATTGAGTTGATGTTAGGAAATCACCTTCTATATTTTATGTATATTCTATAAATTTTGCAACAAAGAAATAAGTTAAATTTTATTTAGGTATATAATTTTAAATACACAAATTTTAATTAAAAATACCAAAACTTATTTAACATCTTAATCAATAAAAAAATTTAAAAAATATTAAGAAACATTAAATTTTACATAATTGTAATTTTACATCTAATGCGTATTTTTAAAGTAAAAACAAAATTACGATCAACGTATTTTTACAATAAATTTACAACTGCCTTACTAAACTATTACGTCTATATTGTAAATTTATTGTGATTTTTCAATTTATACCGTTGTATTTTTACCCAACGATTACATCTATTATCATATTATTTTTACATTAGTGTTGGAAAATTTATGTAATTTAATGGTAATATTACCTTAATATTACACGTATCTGAATGTAAAATTACCATTCCCAATTTTACAGCATTCTTAGATAAACGGTAAAATTACATTTCTAGTGTATTATTACCCATCACATCAATGGACCCAAATAACCATCGATTATCGTTGCAAGATATAAAAAAGTTTAAAATAAAAAATGCTTGTTTGGACACACTAATTAGGTATCAGTCTCGGTAGTAGTATTGGTAAATAAAAAAATATATAAGATGTCTTAGAAACAAAATTAACATGTCAAGTAAGTTTTTTAAATGGAACATCCTGTATATTTTTAAAATTTTCGCAATCGCGTTAGACCGTCTCTTTTTCCACACATTGCCTACGAACGACTTCATTTAGCTGATTCTAAATATATACTATGCTTCAATTTAATGTATATTGCTCACTTTTTGTGTTAAGTAAGTAAACATGTAAAGGCATAAAATAAACCAAAGGGCGAATATGATTTACCATACCCAATTCTTTTATGACATCCCTCGTTTTACACTTGCCAAACCAGAAGGGACAGAGTGATAAAAATTATATGGAGCCTTTAAGTTTGCCTACTTTCGGGATTTTTAACGTGTGAAAGGTCTTATACGACTCCATACACTTCGATATCGTCGGTCCGTCGCCGACTTCTCGGCTCCGCTAATGTCGTCGGTCCATCGCCGACTTCCCGGCTCCTGCTAATGTGAAACAAGAGTTTCTGGCTTTTCACATTAGCTGAAGACGAAAAAATTCGACGGACCTGGCTTAGTGTGAAACGAGGGTTAGAGTCCTCGGGAGGTTTTTGGAAAGTCCAGTCAGATCAATTTTTTTTTATCTTTGGACAAACCACGAAGGCTAAAAGCCTAAATACTAACGTACCGTGGGTGTCTTAAGCGAGGTAAGAGGAGTTTGTTGACACGGGACTTAAATACTTGAAGATTTGGGGGAAGGAAAGACCTCCGCGGGCAGCAGGTTCCACAATCTAGAAACTCTAGGGATAAAAAGAACGAACAAAGTGGGAAGTTCGGGGCCTGCCCAGATGGACCGTATAGGGATGCATACGCGCGGAACCACGAGTTTCTCCGTTGGGAACCGTGAGTGGAAGAACTATACTGGACAATTCTTCAGAGCAGAAGCCATGGAAGTACCGATAAAAAAGCGATAAATCCCCACAGCTCGACGATGGGCAAGAGAGGGAAGCCTTTCTGTAAGTGAGGGATCATTAATGAGACGAATAGCTCTTCTTTGAATAGAATCAAGAATGCTTAGGGTTGTGGGGGACGCCATGCCCCAAATATGAAAACAATATTCCAAGGGAGGTCGGATTTGGGAACATATAAAGTGTATAAATTAGAAGCGGAAAAATACTTTTTGGCTCGAAAGAGAAATCCAAGCTTTTTGAAGCTGCCGTTGGCTATAGATACAATGTGTTTATGCCAGTTAAGGTTATTTTCAAATGTGACGCCCACAAGATTAAATGTGTCTTTGCTCTGTAAAACTTGGCCGCTCATAAGTAGAGGATGAGTATTTGATGACTCTTTTCGCGACAAGGAACATGATTGTGTTTTGAATGCATTAAAATGGACGAGATTTTTGGCGCCCCAATCCAATATTAAATTAAGATCCTGCGAAAGGGATATCTGCATCGCTCTGCGTTTGTTTTCTAAGTCAGGTTTAGTGATGGGTTTAGGAACCTGAAAACTGGAGTGAAGGGTACTATCGTCGGCGAAACTATGAATGGAATTAGTTGTGGACGAGAGAGGGTCGTTGATGTGAAGAAGAAATAATGTTGGTGCCAAAACTGAGCCCTGAGGGACTCCAGCATTTACATTGATTCAGTGGTCTAGTACGAGGAAGAAGCGTTGCGCGATAAGGGTGTGTTTATGTCGGAGAGGTTTTGAGCGAGGTTAGCTGCATGGCTCGAGTAAAGCATCCTTATGTTACAGTACCATAAAGGTGATTTTATCGAGTCGCGCTGCTAACCTCGGTCCTCGTTACTCCGACATAAACACACCCTAAGACTGTACATATTTTGTCTGTTAGAGGTTATATTTAAAATGAAAATGGGTATTATAAGTAAAGAATCAAAACTTTGTTACACCCAATCAAGAAGGTATTCATTAGGCAAAGTTATAAAAATTACCGGTAATTCGCCTCATTTAGCGTTTTTATATAAAGTTAATTTTCCTGTCTAATGTATGTTATTTAGTAACTTTATTACGTAATAAGTTCTCATGCAAACAACCGTAAAAACAAACTAACAACAAACACGGTTTTTCATTCAAACTAGTCATACTATATTTCAGATCAGACGTTACATTAATCTATAACGCAGCGACCACATTTATGGCTAATTAGAATAATAAAAGAAACTTGTTACATGACTACCTACACATTTTTTTAATGGGATTTATTAATAGTGCATCTGACCTAATTGCTCAACTGAGAGATTAATTTATAACTCGAATGAAAAAAATGTCATCAGGACAAACCCACGAAAAAATGGAATTTAAAAAATATGTTTATGCGATATGGGCCGAAGAATTAAGGGATGTATTAAAAAAATACTAAAAGTTTTCAGCAAATTGGTTTTGATTATTGTTTATTCCCACTAAAAACGTTGCAAACATGTTAAAAAAAGTTTTATATTATTATTTTAAAAACATTTTGTTCCTATGTTCTTGCAGCAAATAACATTGAACAAAAATATTCTTTAAATGTAATGTTAGGTAACTGGATAAGCTAAATTAACACAAAAGCAATGTGAGGAAAAGATGATCTAACGTGAACACCCGCATGTAAACATTTCCAATTGGATGAGTCACATACATCCTTTGTTGTTGCTTTACTGGTCAATATCCCAATACCTATTTGCTTAACCAGTATACTGTGTGTCTTGCTTTTCATGAATACACCTTATTATCCCAGTTTTTTCTCAAAATTGCTAATAAGTAAATTAAACCTACCCCAAGATAAATAAACCCTTCCAGGCAATTAGTGTGTTCCTGAGCTGTCGGGCTCTTAAGCCTGTCTACTTATTCATTACCAGGAACCAATATACCTATGACCTTTCTGTGCCTCGGGAAACGATTTACATATTCCACCCACTCTTTTATTCGGGAACCAATTTACCATCACCCGTATTAACTTGGTAACTACGTTTTTGGGCAGTCTAGCGTTTCACTATTAATATCGTAAAAATATTAGGTTTAGGGATGGGATGTGATTAACGAAAAATAATAAAAAATAAGTGCTAAAATGAGATTTAACGCTTAAGGTAGTGCTTTCCATTTATAGTTATTTATTAGATAAGTGAGTTATATTACATATAAGTCACGCAAGAAAAGTTTAACTCTCGAGCCCGAAGGGCGAGAGAGATAATTTTCTTAAGTGACTTATATTATGTAATAACTCACGTGTCTAATACAAAATTTTATCCAACACTTTCGTATAAATCGTTTTTAATATCGAAAATAATTTGAAAACGTCATCCATTATTTGTTACTTGTCATTGTCAACACCAGCAACAAAATTTTGTATTGTCTATAATTCACTAGTGAGCTAAAGGGTACTTTAGCTCACTAGTGACTTATAGTACACTTTATATCCTCAAAATCTGATCAATTATGTAGATATTATATGTAAGTGTTGGATAAAATTATTTTAAGTTGTTTTCTAAAGTCAATTGCTGTAGCACTTCCGGTAAAACCGAAATTGGTATTTTTTGCTTATTAAATTTGGTTTTATTAAATAAGTTAAGAAATTGCATTGGGCGATTTTCGCCCATATTTGTTTTTTTAACAAAACAATAAAATTAAGCTTAATAAAAAAGAGGTTAATACGACATTTATAAAAACCGTTTTTCTCGAAAAGTAATGAAGGTAGCTATAGTGTGTTGGTTTTCTGTGGAATTATGTTTTTTTTTAAATAAAAAGTGTGTTTAATTTAAAATGGCAAAGTTGGTGGGATTTCCGGTAATATCGAAAGTGCCATATAATACCTGAAACATCAAAAATCATCAGCTTCTAATTTAGCCATACATTGGACTAAAATTTAAAAAATTATACAATACTTCTGGAATAGTTAATAACAGGCTTGCTAGTAATTTCGTGGTGAGTTTCGTAGGCACTCGGTATATATTATTACATATATGTATCAGTGGCGGCGCGTGCATTGAAGAACAGGGGTGGCGCACCTATTTAAAGCAAAATACGTAATATTTGCATGAATTCAAACAAAAATTGTGTATTGCGGCATTTATGGTTAAATTTGAAATTATACGTATAAAACTGACCATTAAAAAATAAAAAACAAGGAAAAAGTATGTCTTTGAAGAGATTTATTTAATATAAATTAGCTCTTCTCCTTTAATAAAGCCGGTTAACCAAACGCATTTATTGTACCAACTAATATTCTATCCTCGATTTTGTCGATTATCTGACATTTTAATTGAAATCAAATTTGGTTATGGCGTTTCCCGAGATTTAATAATTTCAAATTTATTATCATAAGATAAAGAATTAAAATGATTCGTTGGCAACCAATCGACTATATCGTCAGATTTTTAATATCGTCCAACTTATCCATAATAAATTGAAAAAAACCAAAAACACCTGTAAAGAAAACACTTTAAAAACACATTAAAAATATTACCAAAAAGTACTGGTATACTGCCTGTTTTATACACAAATATTACCAAGAAACATTAAAACGATTTACCAAAATATTTTTATCAGTCTCGGCCAGTCACGCCATTTAAATTAACTAAATAATAAAAAAACAAACACACAAGTGACACGAGCACTAACCAAGACCAACTGAGGCTAGCCTCAGGGGCGGTCATAAAGAGGAGAGTCATGAGGCCCTACCCTTTCATGTCACATCTTTTGTAACCGATTATTTTTTTACCCAAACACACCTAATTGCAATGGACGACATTTAATGATGATATGCCCCCCTCGGAAAGTTGATATGACCGCCCCTGGCTAGCCTGCGCCGGGTGTTTAATTTAAGCGAAGAAAATTAAAAAGCCAGACGTTTGTCTCTGCTTGATCGGCCTCGCAAAGCTGTGTTTTTTAAAGCGGCCGGTAGTGTCAGCCTGAGGCTTGCCTCCCTTGCTACGTATGGCATTTAATATTTCGGGTTGATGGTTTCTTCACTATTCGCGCTTCGTGGGCGGTTTGATTCAGTGTGGTAGGTAGTGATAGTGTTAATTCGGGCATAATATGTATTTATAAAAGAAATTAATGGTAAAATAATGATACCCAAGCATTTTTAGAAAAAAATATTCATAATTATTTTTCAATATTTTTAAATTTATTGCGATAAATGGCCTCAAATTTTATGGGGAGGCTAAGCCTCCCTTGCCTCCTTTGACGAGCCGCCACTGATATGTTATGTAATAAAAGTTCCAAAAGTAGACCGTTTAAGAAACATGAAGCTTTTTATGTTTTCGTTGAAGAATCATTCTTTAATGTTCGTCGGTAGAGTTTCTAAACACCCTGTATACCAACCTATTTATGTAGGTAAAGCAACGTGCATAATTCTGCTCTTAGAATTCACTGTTTCTTTATATTATCACATAGTTTCGTAGTATGACATTAGATCTGTTAAATTCTTCAACTAAGTTTTTTTAACAATGCAGTTCTGCAAATAGAACTAAGTAGGTATGACGAATAAATACATATACTATTATGATGCATTTTTTTATCATCATTCATAGAAATAAAAATGTGTAATCTTTACATATACCCACTGTACAAGCTCACAAAACACTGATCAAAATATAAATAAATCTAAGGTACTGTATGAATAAACGAATATAATATAAGATAAACTACCCTTGTATCTGAACATGGAGAAAAATATTACTTAAAAAACTAGTATAGATTAAAATTTAGGTAATATGTGATAAACACAACTTCTTATTCAAAAATCGGTAAAACTTACTTTTTCAACTTATCCGAATAGCGATTAAAACAAAATTAACTTTAACGAAAAAAACTTTT
Source organism: Listronotus bonariensis (assembly GCA_014170235.1). Lineage (NCBI taxonomy): Eukaryota > Metazoa > Arthropoda > Insecta > Coleoptera > Curculionidae > Listronotus > Listronotus bonariensis. The sequence continues at coordinate 106,859 of JACEGR010001613.1, read as the reverse complement.
AAAAGCTTCGTTTGTATATTTTTTATAAATTTGATCAAATTTTATTGACAAATAATAAAGTTTATAAAATTATCTGTATTTCTGAAAAACTATAGCTAGTTGAAATTTTTTCACTCTACAATTTTTCAAATGCCTCTATTTATAAGAAAAAGGTGGATATTTTTGCGAAATAATTTGAGATTTGGCGATGAAATTTGATCAAATTTACAAGTGAAAAACCAAAGAGAATTTGCTTTTACAAGTTTTGATTTTCTCTGGGGGGAGGGCTAACCGAAAAACTAAGGCTTGAAGTGAAAGATCCGTGACATTTCCAGAAATAAGTTAGAATTTTTTCACGGAATCTGCCGGTTTTCTTGTTTACTTTTTGACGTGACAACGTCTTATATTTCGATGGAGCCGGCTGCACGCATCAAAAACATGACTCATGCGGCGTTACCTCGCTCGGAGGCGTTCCATTTAAGGCTTAAAGTGCAAGCGAAAGCGCGGAACGAGCGACAAAGAGGCACAATTGGCTTCTGCGTTCGGCAGCGTTCGACATCTGTTTCTCTCCTACTTGAGTAAGCGGTCCGCGTGGACACCCGCTATACAATAATACATTTACATGTTTTCGTCAAGTATTAAGTGCAGTAAAAAGTGAATTTGGTGTCAATTGTTTATAGCAACGACAATTGCAAACTATTCCATCAGTATTTTCTTATGACGTTGTCACGTACAACTATCGGTAAACTAACTTTGCAGATAACCGATTTTTTTTAACACTGCTATCCAAAATATTATAAAAACATGTCAAAGATGCAGGGATGTTGTGCCTGTTAAATTCTTTTTCCTTAATTAAAAGAAAAATTGCAGTAATTTTTAAAAAACGGCAAAAGTCCGTATGCAGTTAGAAAAATTGCAGAAGAAAAATATAATACATGAAATATTTCACACTGTAAAAAGGATTTTTCAAGTTAAACTTTGCAACCATTATTTTACTTCGTTGTCGAAAACCTTGTAAGTGTTATTTGTATCCCTTTTAAGACGACCCGCATGATCTCATCTTCTCGGAAATGCAGGTCCCTTGTGCTTTAAAAGCTGTTTTCAAAGCTTTTATTAACTCCGCATTAGAAAAATACAATAGGCAAATTGTGGTACGTTGCCGTTGTTACTACCTTTCTGCTCCGTCGTTTTAGTAATGACGACAGAGCTCATTATTCAATTTATAAAATAGGCTATGTTACTATACAGTTGTTTAAATCATCCAGGTAAAATAAATGATTAATGTTTAATCAAAAAGGAACCACTGGCGTAGATAAGGAGGGGAGGGGGTAAAGGGAGTAATTACCCCCTCCCTAGAAAGGTAGAAAAATTTTGAGAGAAGAAATGAGGTTGTAAAGTAGAGTTTTTAAGTTGGAAGGCCTGTGAATCGCCTTTTGGAAGTAGGATGGACATTGTGACACATGTTTTAGTACAATAAAAATCAGTAAATATGTTTATTCATTGCATTACTACACCCCCGGAAATGAAATTATCTACGCCAGTGAAAGGAACATGCCTAATTGCTACTGTAAAAAAATGCAATAAAAACGTTTTCTTTTCGCACTCAAACTAAAATTTTAAATGTGTTAAATGATACCTTTTTGTGGGCTTATACAGTAACCGCCAGAATTTAATTTAATCATTTTTGATTAAAGGAAAAAAACCTGGATAAAAAATCTCTGCCTATGCCTTAAGTCGCAAAACACTATTCAAAATTTAAATAAATCTTACCCTATACGAGGTAGGTAGATGCAAATTTACAAATATGGCATAAGAGAAAACAACGTTCATTTTTAAACTAAAAATATTTTTGAAAATGTTTAGAACTATAAGGTATTTTTTTATCTTTGGACATACCACGAAGGCTAAAAGCCTAAATACTAACGTACCGTGGGTGTCTTAAGCGAGGTAAGAGGGAGTTTGTTGACACGGGATTTAAATACCTGAAGATTTGGGGGGAAGGAAAGACCTTTGCGGGCAGCAGGTTCCACATTCTAAAAACTCTAGGGATAAAAGAACGAACAAAGTGGAAAGTTCGGGGCCTGTCCAGTTGGACCGTACAGGGATGCATACGCGCGGCACCACGAGTTTTTCGGGGGGAACCGTGAGTGGAGGAACTATACTGGAAAATTCTTTAGAGCAGAAGCCATAAAAGTTCCTATAAAAAGCGAGAAAACCCCACAGCCCGACGATGGGCAAGAGAGAGAAGCCTTTCTGTAGGTGAAGGATCATTAATGAGACGAATAGCTCTTCTTTGGATGGAGTCAAGAATGCTTAGGGTTGTGGAGGACTCCATGTCCCAGATATGAGAACAATATTCCAAGGGAGGTCGGATTTGGGACACATATAGTGTATAAATTAGAAGAGGAAAATACTTTTTGGCTCGAAAGATAAATCCAAGCTTTTTGAAGCTGCCGATGCCGTGGCTATAGATACAATGTGTTTATGCCAGTTAAGGTTACTTTCAAATGTGACGCCCACAAGATTGAAGGTGTCTTTGCTTTGCATAACTTGGCCGCTCATAAGTAGAGGATGAGTATTTGATGACTCTTTTCGCGACAAGGAACATGATGGTGTTTTGAATGCATTACAATGGACGTATGTCATATTTTAAATGCGAAACCTTATATTAAAAAAAGAGAAACAAAAACCTTACTTTTCCAACTTTACCCGTATAGAGATTAGATTGAACTAAATTAACTGTCGCAAATAATCCTAATTGACCTAAAATTTGGAAAAAATGCAAAGCTTTGTTAATCTTAAAGCATTTAGGTACAGTTACATCACTTCAAAAAACAAACGTAAGTTTAAGCTTTTTTTGTTTAATAAGAATAAAATTTAAACGTTCATTAAGAATAATGTTCCACATCATTTTCATCTTATAGAAAACGTGTTTACTTTACAAATTTTTAAATTTATTATGTTCTTGCTTTGTGTATAGATTATACCTAAATATTTTTTTAAACTTTTATCAACTTTTTCTTATTACCATGATCCCAGTAAATTTTGGTTTTTAATACTGTAATAGAAAATCATATTTTTTATATTTTTTAAGAGTTTAGACGTTTTTATAAGACAAAAACGATGTGAAACATTAATACAAAATCAGCTAAATAAGATAACATAAAGGCAATGTGAGGAAAAGAGACAATCTAACGTAAATACCCGCATGTTAACATTTTTGATTGGATTAGTCACCTACATAATTTTTTGTTGCTTTACTGGCTGATATCCCAATACCTATTTGCTTAACCAGTATAAAGGGGCTTTTAAGTTCCAGCTTTATTGAACCAGAAAAAAACCAACACTGTCGTTTGTTTTTAAAGTGACCTAAATGCCTTAAGAATAACATAAGCTTCGACATTTTTTTTTTTAATTTTAGTAAACATTAAATAGAAGGTTCTGCCTTTAAAACATCACATAACCTTACATTCTAAACATGATTTCCAAATAATATTTTGTTCTAAGATTAAAAATTCAGGCAGATTTCTCTTATGCTAAATTTGTTAATTTGTATATACCTCGTATACCTACGGTAAAATGTATTTAAACTTTGATCAGCGGTTTGTTAGTTTGAGCATATTTTTATCAAAAATATATTTTTTAAAATCAAAAATAAAAGTTTTTCATATGGTTAAACATTTCTGGGGGTCACTGTATAAACATGTTTCGTTATAATTTCCTTTGTTATAATTTTATTTTAAATAAATTATTTTTAACATAATATGTTCAGCGGGTGAGTTTTTATTTAGAATTTTTTGCCAGGTCTCCCTGGCAATCAGTTCTCCCTGTCAAACGTTTGAGCCTATATTTATACCTGATAGATGAGATGAAAAATAAGGTGTTTTTCGAATGTAAAATGGCCATAGTGCGAGAGCCGTGAAAGGTCGTAGTGGCGCCCTCTCACCGATCGTCGCTGGCCGCTGCCGGAACTACTGATGCGCGCGCACCGAGACTCGCACTATCCACTATACGCCTTTGTTCATGGGGCGAGTAGAGCGACCTACACTCACACTATGCGTTCTACGCCTTCGTTCATATGGCGAGGCTTGCCGAAAATTGTTGACAAATTTTTTTTTCTTTCCACCATAATTTCCAAACACGTCATAAAATATAATTGCTTGCTGAGTGCACAAGCTTTACGCCAATAGACCGGTGCTGCAACCAGACCGACATTTGGTCAAAAAACAGCAGACAACGTTTATGTCAACGACATTGACAGGAGGAGCTGTCAAAAAAATTTTGCTCAAAAACTAAGCGCCCACCAACGATTTTCAAACGTAAGAAGCGCCATTACCTTTTGCTACTCCAATTGACTCCAGTAGACTCCCCGTCTCTCGCACTATGGCTAAATCCGAGTAGAAAAATCCCCTATTTTCCACCTTTTTTAACGGCAAAAAGGCTTAATCTATTCTCCCTGCTAAAAGAAACAACTTTGTTTCTATAAACGTTTTTGATCCGACATCATCCAAGTGAGCTAGCGCCGAATTTGTGTGCTGGAGTCTGCTTTTCAGATCTATTTCTATACGCGCAATAGCTATTTACGTTACTAGACCGTAAAAATTATTTCCGGTCGAGTATCGTACATAATTTTTTTTAATTGACCGGAAAATTGAATTTTCCACTCAATTTTTAAGCGGAAAATGCTATTTTACAGGACTAATTTACTTTCCGGTCCCTAGTTTACTTTCCGGCCTCTCATTTACTTTCCGGTCCCTGATATCAAAAAATCCTGTTAGCCATGACAAAAATTGTCAGAGTTCAATTGTTACTATTTGACAGTTCAAGATATTGTAAAGTAAAGAAAGCATCATTTTGCCAAAATGGATTCAGACATGGAAAATCCAGATGAAATAATTGAAGCAGCGTCCAAGGTGACTTTCAATTTATTGCCCACTAAGAGTAAAGAAAGGTATGAACGAAATTTTGATACATTTTTAAACTGGTGTCGTTTAAGTATAACACTAAAAATTTACACAGTTTTTTCCGGTCAATTAAAAAAATTATGTACGATACTCGACCGGAAATAATTTTTACGGGTCTCCTCAAAACTACAGGACTCGCCTACGGCTCGCCCTGTAAATGTTTTTCGTCGACCCGTAAAATACCATTTTCCGGTCTAGTAACGTAAATAGCTATTTTCTTCTTGGCCTTGAGCGTCAAATTTTTTTCCGGCAAAACACGGGGTATAGAAAGCTTGACTCCACTGACTCCAGCGACTCCAGCACACATAATCGGCGCTAGCTCACTAGGATGATGTCGGATGGAAAACGTTTATAGAAACAAAGTTGTTTCTTTTAGCAGGGAGAATAGATTAAGCCTTTTTGCCGTTAAAAAGGGTGGAAAATAAGGGATTTTTCATGCTCTGATTTAGCCATAGTGCGAGAGACGCGGAGTCTATTGGAGTCAGGCAAGGTGGTAGTGGCGCCATCTCACTGATCGTCGCTGGCCGCTGACGGAACTAATGGAGCGCGTATGCCTGCCAGGACAAAAAGAATAATAGCTTAGTGACTTATTGTTCAAAAATGGCCCGATACTTCGGTTTTTGAGTAGAAGCAAATGCTTTATACAGTGAATAAAGTATGTCAACATTAGTAGATTTTTGAACAGACCCACCTCAAAAGTCCTGCTGGCACCCCCACCCCCCTCAAAGTTGGTTAAGGGATTGATATAGTTTTTTTCTAATATCTTCTAAACGGTAAATGATAAAAAACTGATTTTAGTGTCGTTAGATAGAGCACAAAATTCTGCAAAATAGTAATAATTAAAATTGTATTTTTGTTTATTACGTAAGAATCTCCAATATAGAAAAAGTTGGAGGGGAGCATCCACAAGGCATTTTTTACGATATATCTTCCAAACCGTCTACCAAACAAAAAAATATAAGACACAAAAAATTAAGGCCAAAGTTTTCCCTATCGAATGGTGTATAACACTATACTATTTTCTTTTAAATTAAAGCTACCAGTGGCGTACAAAAGTAGCACTACACCAGTATATAGTAGGTAGTTAAAAATAGAAATTTTTAATGTTATACTTTTATTTTACTTTTTTCAGAATATTTCTCACTTTAGTTGGTAATATTACCTTATAGTAACACTAGAAATTGTATTTTTGTTGATTTAGTAAAATTCTACAACAAAAAAATGTTGGAGGGAGCATCTACACGGCACTTTTTACGATATATCTTCCAAACCATCCACCAAATAAAAAAATATAGAATACAAAAATAAAGGCCAAAGTTTTCCCTATCGAATGGAGTATAACATTATACTATTATCTTTAAAAAAAAGCTACCAGTGGCGTACAAAAGTAGCACTACACCAGTATAGTACCTAAAAATGTAAATTTTTAATGTTATACTTTTAATTTTTTTAAATATTTTTTACTTTAGTTTTATTAATTTATAATTATTTCTAATTCTGCATACTAGTAATAATAAATAATCATATTACACGGAAAAATTTTTTTACCAGTACAAAAATCAAAATCAAGACGTGTGGATTGAGTTTGGTACTGGTAAAAATGTAAGACATATTTCGTGTATCGAAATTGCTAAAAAAATCAATGAAAAAAGTCTAGCCCTTTCTTTTTTCATTCACTAACCGGTTGCGATACCACCTCCTCCTTTTATCGAAAAGAAAATTGGGAAGCTTGGGAATCTTTTCCGGAAGTTACTTTCATTGATTTATTGCAGCATTCAAAAAACCTTCATCTCGGCAATTAAGTGTGATCTCAAAATTCGTTGTAACCATTTACGATAAACATTCTGATAGTAGCAACATTGATATTTGTCGAATGCAACTTTTTGCCCAAAAAACCGAACGGTTGAGAATTTACCCCCAACAATGAATGTTTTAGCACTTCACATTAATCAATGCATTTATCAAGCAGGATTTGTTTGGGGTAATCTCTGCCAACCAGTGGTTGATTTTCCATGTCCATCTGAATGGGGATGGATTTTAGAGAATACTAAATGGACACCACTGTGGACCACTTTAAAAAATAAAAAATATCATCTGATACACTATTAAAATGTAAATGTGGCACAAATTGTAAATGTTGTTTAAAAAAATGTAAAATGTACCAAGTTATGTTTGTGTGCGGAATGTTGTAATTAGGTATTTTAGGTTGTGTAATAATGTGTTTTTATTGATGTTATATACAGTGTGTCCCAGGATAGATGTTACAAGAGGACAAATGGAACAAAAATTTTTAAATTTTAAAACGAAATTTTGGGCGACCGGTCGCATGGTCCAAAACTAATAAATACAAAACTTTACTTCAATTGGTATTAAACAGGGCGAGTTAAAAAATTGACAAAAATATTTTTTTTACTTAAAGTGTTATAACTTTAAATTTTGACATAAAATTTAGATCTCTACAACATTTACCTATACAATTTTGTCCTATTTTTAAAAGTAAAGGTACTTTATCCTTGGTCATTTTCATATTTTTAGTTATAACTTGCCCTGTATATTACCAATTGAAATCAAATTTTGTATTTATTAGTTTTGGACCATGCGACCAGTTTCCCAAAAGGACGATTAAATATTCCAAAATTTTTGGGAAATTTGTCCTCGTGTAACACCTATCCTGGGACACACTGTATAAGCCATATTTGTTGTTATCTTTATAATAAAAAGTTATTATAATACTGTTGTTATTTATTTAAAAATATGATGAATCAAATTATAAAACAAAAGAAATAAGTAAATAAAATGTAAAGTATAATTATTAATTAATAAATCTAAAGTGAAAAATATTCTTTTAAAATTTAACAATAACATTAAATATTTTGATTTCTAGGTACTTTATTGGTGTAGTACTAATTTGGTACGCCACTGGTAGCTTTATTTTAAAAGATAATAGTCTAAATGATAACTTTGTGGTCTGTCGTTTATGTTGTTTATTTTTTTTTTTTTGTTAATGGTTTGAAAGATATATGGTAAAAAGTGACGTATGGATTCGACCTACCTACTATACTGGTGTAGTGCTACTTTTTGTACGCCACAGGTAGCTTTAATTTAAAAGAAAATAGTATAGTGTTATACACCATTCGATAGGGAAAAGTTTGGCCTTAATTTTTTGTGTCTTATATTTTTTTGTTTAGTAGACGGTTTGGAAGATATATCGCAAAAATGCCTCGTGGATGCTCCTCTCCAACTTTTTTATATTGGAGATTCTTACGTAATAAACAAAAATACAATTTTAATTATTACTATTTTGCAGAATTTTGTGCTTTATCTAACGACACTAAAATCAGTTTTTATCATTTACCGTTTAGAAGATATTAGAAAAAAACTATATCAATCCCTTAACCAACTTTGAGGAAGGGTGGGGGTGCCAGCAGGACTTTTTGAGGTGGGTCTGTTCAAAAATCTACTAATGTTGACATACTTTATTCACTGTATAAAGCATTTGCTTCTACTCAAAAACCGAAGTATCGGACCTTTAACTCACTAAGCTATAACGAAATAAAGACATAAGTATTTTTTTATTATTTTTTGTTGGCATAATTATATTTATTATTATTTTTATAATTATTTTTGTTGGCACCCAAAAATATAATCTCGCATAAGCATGGCGGTGCTTTTTGTGGTTATACGACAGTTCTAAGCTACTGAAAATGAAGAAAAAAAAACAAAAAATGATATATCTAAGTTTGGCTCTAGTATGAACTATGTTTATTGGTATAAAAATCAAAAAATAATACATATAGGTATATAAATGATAAATGAGTCTTAATAAAACGTGTAAGTAATGACGCTAGCGCAACCAAAAACACATAAATTGCAGCGCGGCACAGGTCTACAGGGATCTTTTATACAGGTGTCATGTTGAGAAAAAAGCGTCGTATGCTTTATGGGTTTTTGGTTGCCTGTGGAATTATGTACATATTATATACCGAGCATGAAAAAAATTATGTTATTATTATGAGTACACATTATGTAGATGTTTGTGCCGTGCTCTCACTAGTTTGTAAGCGCTCGCAGGTGGCCGTATGTTTCCGAAGAACTTTCTTATTACTAAATGTCTTTGAACAGCCGTCACAGGAATATGCATTACAAAATTTTATATGATGTGCCACAGTACAAGATGAAAATTCGCGCCTACAGGTTGGGCAAGGGCGCGTGGCATGGGACGCAGTGCTGCGAGGCTCCTGTAGACAATGATGTTTTTTGAAATATCCTCTGTTGGCAAAAGTGCGCGTGCAATTCGGACAGACAACGCGCGCAGTGAGGCGTTGCGACAAGGGCATGCTGTCTGGCGAAAGAGGTTGCAGCAAAGGGGCCTCGTCACCAAGAGTGCTCTCTGGGGTGCGTTCGCGCTGGGCCGATACATTATTTTGATGCTTCTTGGTGCGACAATGGGCAGACCAATCCGAAATAGATACAGCACAGACTTTGCATGTGCGTCGTAGCGGTGTAGCCCGGACAGTCCCATCGGCCGGCTGAAACAAAAGAAAAAAAATTAGTATTGACGCACCAAAAACGGCGGTGGGTTTTGGCGAAACAAAAAATCATTTTTAGTGAAAGAAAAACTTACGTTTTAACATGGATGACGTTGTAAGCTCAGTTTACTACGGTACTTTTTCTGGCAGACATCACAGGAAAATGTGTGGTTATGAATCTTCACCATATGAGTCTCCAAGTTGTACTTGACATAGAATTGGGCGACGCAATTGTCGACCGGACAATCGTACACTGTGACACTTTTGACTTTGGTCGCCACCATCATTTGGCAATTCTTGGAAATACTGGTGATTTTCTCGTCTGCACACCGGCATAAGTGCGTAAAGTTGGCATGAACGTTCCACGCCGGTGTGCCATAGTTTATAGCCTCGTTGAAACAATGATTGATATTGATCACCTGGTGAAATATACCGGCCCGAATAAATATTAAATCTCCTGGTGCTTGAGTAACTAACGTGTATACCAAATTGTGTTTTTTTAAGAAGTTCAGCGTGACAAACACGTTTTTATGGTTCAAATGGAAACACTGTTTGCCCGGAAGTTGTTTGGTGGCGCAATGAAAGGCATCTAACATCTTGTTATATGCCTTTTGGCATGTCAGTTACGTAAGGGTGTTGCTGCGGGGAAATGAGACTTGTCAATTCGGTGGCACTCAGGTGGCTATCGATATGTGTTATCAAAAGATTGCGAAAATAATCGACTTTTGATGTTTCACTTTGGGGCCGGAGAATATACTTGTATTGAAATGTGTTAAACAGCGATTCTACTAGATTGTCATAGAAAGGTGGCAGACAGTCAGAGGGCAAAGGCACCGGCAGCGGCAATGGGAGAAATTTTTCGGCAGGTAGCGACGCCTCGTTCGACGCCACGACGCGCGACGTCATCCGAAAAATATCGGAAGTTACTTCGGCACATGACAGTTGTTCCTTCTGCAATGAACTGGTGATCAACGGTTGGCGGATGCATTCTGCGAAAGATTCCACAGGGTTAGAGATGCCTCGGCACACCACAACATCGGCGCGCAAAATAACCCGTTGTCGCACACAAACTTAGAAACTCCGAAAGGCTATGATTGATATCTTTGCCTTGTATATAGGCCACTCGTTCCATTATTATCGACGGCACTCGGCAAAAACTAGACGCGTAAAAATTAAGTAATGTTTTTCGACTTGTTTTTTTAATTTGTGGGTCAGCGATTGGGTGTCGCCACCTGATAAACACCAAAAAAATCAATTTCGAAACACAGCCAGTCTTTTGAAATGTGATAAACAATTCGTATCGGCGGGATTTTTGAAATCACAGGGTAAAAGATCAGAGATCCAAGGCCAAATCGCAATTCTTGGACGAAAACAAGCCCGGTCAAACACCCGAAAACCGTACACAAGTACAGAGTTTTTAGCTGATGATGTGAAATTTACTATTCGGTGGATTTTATGTTGGTCGGGCGACAACGAGAACTCGCACTATAGACCCTGTCGCACGCAAGCCCGAAGGGGAACTGCAGGTCGCTGGTACACAGACTCGAGCTATGGCTTCTTCGACGGGTGGTAATTTGCGGGGTAGGGGCGGTGCGGTGCAGTGTAGTAGGGAAGTGGTCCCCTCTCTCGACGCTGCCTGTTGCGCTGTTTGCTGGTAGCGCGGCTATTAACACTATACGGTGGTTGGTGGTTGTAGTGCCATTTACGTAGTAAGATTCAAAGTTTTGCCACAATTAGAAAAGAATGAACAGCAACGGGATTGGGGAGAAGAGAATTTTCGCAGTAAAGAACACTTGCTTCAACCCCAAAGTACAGGTAGGCATGTGAGATATATAACATCAAAAGCTAGGATGATATTTTAATGTTCAATTGTTCCAATCCTCCAATCGCCCAGGCAACGAACGCAACGGTCGGTGTCACATAGCCACAGTCCAGTGTATTATTCGACGCGTCCACATTCAATCTTCTCCGCAGCAAAATGATGCGAAAACCGCCGCCTCTACCGTTCACCACTCGATGGAGCCATCTGTGCATCATACCTTGTGTGACCAGCTTGCCGCACTCTTACCACACTCGCGAATACATCATTGATTTCCAAATATTTGTCTACGAGTTCGAGCACCTTGACCTGTTAAACTGTGTCGTCAAGAAATCAACCCCGAAATTATGGCTCCTTCCATTGAAAAAACAGCACACAATTAAAGCAACCCAGTGTCAGACTCTTAGTTTCACCGTCAAAATAGCCAGTGGTCACGTGGATAATGCCGTTATTTTTGCACGTCTACTCGGCTTTTTGAATTCGCGTTATCTGGCGGATTGGTATGGAACCACAGATCCCGCTAACGAAAACGACACTTATCGTTTGAATTCAAACGACTGCACCTACCTGTCGACCAACGTGCGAAAATTTGACAATTTGAGTTCGGCGCTTATTATGTTTATGAGCGCGATCGCCTCACTGTCAAATTGGCAGATCTTGAGAGAATAATCCCGGTCGCAGAAAGAATTTACCCAGATAGACCCAGATATCAGCAGGCTGAGTTTGGGGTGCGACGAGCAATTCTACGGTTTAATTCAGACTTATCGAGACGCTCACCGGCAGACGCTCAAGCTGTAACCTTGCGTGAAATGAAAAAAAAATGATGTTGTTACTAATACTGAAAATATTTTATTTATCTCTGTTATCACATATTTACATATACATACGCATAGATATACATAATAGTATAAGTATAGTGTGTCGTTGTTCTATTACAATAAACATGTTACTCGATAAAAATGGAAAAGTGTTTGTTGTATCTCTTTTTCATCCAGTGGTTTCACACAGAGACCGTTGACGTTACACGTCAATCGCACTGACGCACACACAGTATACAAACTTTCCCGAAGGTAAGAGCACGATGCTCTTCAATCAAATAGTACGGCAAAAGGGCGCATCGCAGTCGGCATCTCCTCAAGGGCAGCACACGTCACGCGTGGATTCATTGCGGTGGCTACTTGATAAATTGCATGTTTATCGTTATCTGTTAACTTTTCTAATCGTAGCAATAATTTAATGCCTACTCCGTCCATGTCTACGGCATACATCCAGGTGAGGCCTGCCACGGCAGCAACAATGCTGGCACAGGTTATTATGCTCGGGAGTATTCTTTGAAGTGTCACGTCCATTATACACGTGGCAATTATTTTCTGTGAGTTGGCGTAAGCCATTTCTTGTAGATGTAATGGCACGACTGTGCTAAAAAAAACCTGAAATATGAGTTTTCAATAAAAAATTGCCGAAAAACCGTTTTTCATATTGTTGAGCAGCCTCTTGAATGATGTAGGTTCGACAAAAACCAACGTACGCGTTTCCTTGGCGCCTGGTTTTGGACGCCTGCGGGACTAACACGCGGCACGGGTTGACAAGCTCGCACCATGTCGAACTGTGCATTGGCGATAGTGTGACTTTCTGCTCCCAGGCGGACGGACGCGCAAGGTACCGCAACATGCAAATAGCCCCTTTCTCGCCACGGTTAATCCTCGCCTGTGGAATTGTATATGTTCATCGTGTGAGTTTTTATTTAGAAATTTTTTGCCAGTTCTATATTCGTTGTCTTTTGTTATTTTGGCTGTCCTGTCGATCTGACACCCAGTATGTTTTTAGATCAATTCCAACGTACGACAGGAGAAGCTGTCATAAAAAATTTTTGATCAAAAACTAAGCGCCCACTAACGGCTTTCAAACGTAAGAAGCGCCTTCCCTTTCGCTACGCCAATTGACTCCAGTAGACTCCACGTCTCTCGCACTATGGCTCAATCCGGGTAGAAAAATCGCTTCTTTTCCACCTTTTTTAACGGCAAAAGGCTTAATCTATTCTCCCTGCTAAAAGAAACAACTTTGTTTCTATAAACGTTTTGATCCGACATCATCCGAGTGAGCTAGCGCCGATTTTTGTGCTGGAGTCAGTGGAGTCAGTGGAGTCTGCTTTTCAGATCTATTTCTATACGCGCAAAATATTTTTTCTTCTTGGCCTTGAGCGTCAAATTTTTTTCGGCATTACACGGGTTATAGAAAGCTTGACTCCACTGACTCCAGAAACTCCAGCACACAAATTCGGCGCTAGCTCACTCGGATGATGTCGGATCAAAAACGTTTATAGAAACAAAGTTGTTTCTTTTAGCAGGGCGAATAGATAAAGCCTTTTGCCGGAAAAAGGGTGGAAAATAAGGGTTTTTATGCTCTGATTTAGCCATAGTGCGAGAGACGTGGAGTCCATTGGAGTCAACTGGAGCCAGGCAAGGTGGTAGTGGCGCCCTTTTTAACGGCAAAAAGGCTTAATCTATTCTCCCTGCTAAAAGAAACAACTTTGTTTCTATGAACGTTTTGATCCGACATCATCCAAGTGAGCTAGCGCCGAATTTCGGGCTGGAGTCAGTGGAGTCTGCTTTTCAGATCTATTCCTATACGCGCAAAATATTTTTTCTTCTTGGCCTTGAGCGTCAAAAATTTTTTCGGCATTACACGGAGTATAGAAAGCTTGACTCCACTGACTTCAGAGACTCCAGCACACAAAATCGGCGCTAGCTCACTTGGATGATGTCGGATCAAAACGTTTATAGAAACAACAACACGCAAATAGGCCGTTTCTCGCCCCGGTTAATACTCGCACCATGGGATATATGTATATGTTCATCGTGCGAATTTTCGCAACTTGATTTTTTTCCAAGTTTTTTTATTTGTTAGGACAAAGTAAATGAACAATCGGACTTGGGAAGACCAAAAATCACATTACCACTTGGAGGATTACGAATAATCTATTTTTATGCCATGTCCCGCTGCAACAAAATGAACACAAAAAAAAATGAAAAACTCGCCCACCAACGATTTTCAAACGTAAGAAGCGCCTTTCCCTTGTGCTACTCCAATTGACTCCAGTAGACTCCACGTCTCTCGCACTATGGCTAAATCAGAGCATGCAGAAACCCTAATTTTCCACCCTTTTTACCGGCAAAAAGGCTTAATCTATTCTCCCTGCTAAAAGAAACAACTTTGTTTCTATAAACGTTTTTGATCCGACATCATCCAAGTGAGCTAGCGCCGAATTTTGGGCTGGAGTCAGTGGAGCCAGTGGAGTCTGCTTTTCAGATCTATTCCTATACGCGCAAAATATTTTTTCTTCTTGGCCTTGAGCGTAAATTTTTTCCGGCAATACACGGGGTATAGAAAGCTTGACTCCACTGACTCCAGAGACTCCAGCACACAAAATCGGCGCTAGCTCACTTGGATGATGTCGGATGAAAAACGTTTATAGAAACAAAGTTGTTTCTTTTAGCAGGGAGAATAGATTAAGCCTTTTTGCTGATAAAAAGGGTGGAAAATAAGGGATTTTTCATGCTCTGATTTATCCATAGTGCGAGAGACGCGGAGTATATTGGAGTCAACTGGAGCCAGGCAAGGTGGTAGTGGCGCCCTCTCACTGGTACCGCAACACGCAAATAGCCCGTTTCTCGCCACGGTTAATCCTCGCACTGTGTGGTATATGTATAATATGTCTACTTTTGTTAGAACTTTAACTGCATATTTTATGTACTTTTTACGTTATTTAAGAGGTAAAAGTTTGTTGTATTTTAAAACATTTTACCTCTTTGCTAATAACGTTACATATCCATTGAAAAGCAAAAACGTCAATAAGATAAACACCCCTACCTTAAAGGTTGGCCTATGCTGGTTAGGGACCTTCTTGTTTGGTCACCTAATAAAATTTTACCTTTTTTTACCCATTTTTTCTGGTTTGGTCACTTCAACAAAAATGCATATTTATTTCTTTGTGTTTGCTACCTAAAGGTGGGCATAGACTTCTTAAGTGGATTTATAAAGTGTAGTTTTGGATTTAATTAAGGAATTAAAAAAAAGATTACTCTAACCGGAACTAATCATGACCCCCATACCACTTATACTATGTAGTAATAACAGAACTTTTGTAATGCAATAAGACTGATACTGATTTAAGAGTCTTTCCACATGGGTTTTATTCAAATTCGCATTTGGCTAATGGGCATAACAACGCTCGTGTAAACTTAGAATGAATATGTCTGTCTATATTATTAAATTATTTGCACACCTTTGGAGTACCAAACAAGAAGTTCCCAAACAAGAAAACACCCAAGGGTCAATTGTACCTAATTCACTAAAGTTCTGTTGAATCGATATAATAATAATTGAATGGTAGTTTATTACATACACGCCACAATATACGAAAAATGGGACCTCTTAAGTACTGGTCCCGGGGTATAGCGCGCTGACCCTATTCAGCTCTATTGACCCCTATATGAACAAACTGGTCGCCTGAAACAAAATTAAAAAAAACTCTACACAACAATCTCTTTAAAATCGACGTTTTGGTGGCAAATCTGCCATCGTTGTCAAGATAAACTTAAATAAATATAAAAATTTAAAAGTTAAGTAATATTTAGGTTTAAAAATTTACTAGCTATGATTCCCGGCCTCGCTCGGGAGTTGATATGAGTTTACGTGGTAGTTGAAATAAAAAATAAACTATGACGTAAAAATTTAAAAAATTATTGAAAACATTTTCTCATTATTTATACTATACTAACAGATATAATTTAAGACTTTATTGAAATTGGAATTTAAAATTTCTCGCCATTACTACACATGCTGCAATTGCTCGCAGCGCCTTTCGAAATGCAACCCAAATAACCGTTGTTCTGAATGAAGTTCAAATACTCGACAACAGATGGCGCCACTACACTTAATTTCCAAGTTGAAGGGTTGGAAGAGTCCTTATATCTTTAAAAATACGCCCTTAAGGGTAAAACGGGAACTTTCTTGTTCGAGGGGGATAAAGGGCTATCACACTATATAAGTCCCTTTATCGTATCGGGACTCCTTTTCAAGTTTTATCTGCACGCACATTTTATCAACTTAGTTTTATTATATATAATGATAATGATAAATTTTAAGCTTTAACCGATGCTTTAACCTTTAACTTTAGAAAATTTTGTTAATGTTTTAACATTTTGTGTCATGATTATATTTATAAAATATATACTTTTTTAAACTTTATTTTCATGATATCAGAAATAAAGCTACTCTGGAAATATGTTGATAGTAACATTAAAAAAAATCTTAAAGGAATCACCATTTAAACTTTTTACCGTAGTTAGAAAAAACCCTGATTTAAAATAAAATTGGTTTAGGTTGCAGAAGATTATTTAATTTATTTACCCAATGATCTTAAAGAACAAACATATACATAATTAATATAAATAATAATATTAAGCTTTATTACATTTTAAACGTGCATTTTAGTTAGCATTACTAACTGGCGCATAAAATAAAAATACTAATTAACAAGTTTCACTTACAGTTTCTCTTAAAATTAAATTTGCATTTATTTTATACCGATAAACGGTTAACTACAAAGATTTAGGTTTTCGATAAACATAAAGAGTGATTTATGAAGAAACTTAGAAAGTAAATGCAATTTGCTTGTTTTTTATTAACCGATTTAATAAATTAAATATTTTTTTATATTACACGGTTTTATTGTATTAAAAGCTAAAAAATAATTTGGTTAGTCCTAGCTACCAGATCGCACAAATCTTCTCATTAATCTGGGGTATTGATCACAGAAATACTAAAATCGTTGGGCACTTAAAATTTTTATCTTATTATTTACTAGACCCTCAATTGCAGTTTTTACCCCGACTTCAAAAAAGAAGTAGGGTATATGTTTGACCCCCATGTTTTTTTATGTATGTACACCGATTACTCCATCAGTTGTGGACCGATTATAAAAATTCTTTTTTATTTGAAAGACTAAACTTCCGCGGTGGTCCCTAAAGAAAGCCAAGTCAAATTCGCAAAGAGAAGGTACTAGACTTATTTTTTATCTCTGACCTATCGAAATCTGCATCTAAAATTTTATGCTCTTAAATTAATCTATGCTGGTTATTTAAACAATCAAGGCAGTAAATTAACGTCAAAACTTTCTAATTTTGTCAAAAATTGTCATCAAATTTTATTTTTTGTGTCAGGTGGTTTCAGCTTGTGTTTGTTTAGTTGTTAGCATTCAGTACTTTAGCGCACACATTATTACCAGACTTCATGCTTTTGATTTTTTCTAATCGTTATTTTTAAATTTTTAGTTACTATATTTATTTTCGTCGGTCTATTTTTTTCTTAATGTTTATCACAATAGACATCCAGAACAGTGCGACGAGCATGAACAATATTTGTTAGGTTTTTGTTTAATTATTAATTAGGGCGAGCGCACACCAAAGTAGCGTGACTAGTAACAAGTAGCAGCAAGTAGCAAATAGCAAGTAGCACGCGTCTAGCATGTTACTTCAAATAGAAACAATGCAAACAAATGAATTAGCGCACACCTAAGCGATGCGGCATGCAGCGTGCCACGCCACTTAACCAGGGTATACACGGTCATGCAAAACTGTCACATCTGTCAAAAAGCCAAAGCTGGCGCGCAAATTTGACCATGTGTATTAAAAAACTGCCACATCTGGCTTGGCATGCGACTCGATGACCGAGTTTAATTTTACGTGGCGCGCGTCGTGCAAACTTGTGCATGTGTAGGACACGTCAGTTAACGTTTCAGTTTAGGAACGTCGTTTACGGGGTTATATTGTTGGTTTTGAGTTAACAAAATGGCTCTTTGGCGCTAGGAAGATGTATTGCGTGATTTTTTAGATATGTATCAAGTTTATCCATGCTTTTGGAAAGTTAAAAGTAATGAATACATTGACAAAAATTAAAAAATCTCTTCGCTGAATCACGCTTCTGTTTAAGTTGATCACGCCACCAGCTGCCAAAACTGACGCAGAACTGACAGATACATCTGAATCGTGTATATCAAAGGCTTCATTAGACATTTGCTTTCATGCAAGTGCGTTTCAGGTTTGCTTGACCGTTTTAGATGTGCGCTGATTCATTTTTTTGCATTGGTTCTATTTTTAACTAACATGTAAGGCGCGTGTACTTGCTACTTGCCACGCCACTTTGGTGTGCGTTCTCCCTAAGTCTGGGATCGCATTTAAAGAGGTCTTGCTACGCCAAAGGTCACTCTAATATATTTTATAGAAGTAGGCAAGATGAGCATTATTCCAACTTACCGAAAAATCGCGGCAATTATGAGGCTTCCGAAGGTATTACCTTATTTTAACCTTCGGTGATTGGACTAATAGTTTTTTGTTATTCATTCCGACTGCAATAACAAATAAAATTGAATCCACTCTACTTTTAATTTAGTGTTTTAAATTTACTGGTATGGCTAGTAAACCGTTACAAGCCAGGTGCACTGTAATTGGTAATTACTTTAATCATTGTCTTAAAGTAAATGGTTTAAATTATTTGGGTCGTTCCATTAAAGAAGGATGGTAAATAGTTATTTTTGTACAATGTTGCTGATGTTAAAATTTAGATAATTTACGCAAGAAGTTGGGTATGTTTTGGTAGAAGTCTCATATCTGCTAAAAATACAATTTTTTTATCTTTAAAACGGGAACACATATGGTGGATGCACTTGAAAAATACATGGTTTTGTTGACAATCATTTTATAGGATGGTTGTTATTTGGATATCGGGTTTTCATTTATATTTTGCCATCCACTTTTAACTATAACCGAGAAGGATAGAAAAAATGTCCTGTGTAAAAGTGTCATACATTGAGTTTTTATCTAATCTCTTTTGAGCATAAAAAATAAACAAATGAAAATTAAAAACTCAATCAATTTAAGGGCAGGATATATTGAGTTATTGGTATAATGGGTGCCGTTGAGTAGATAAAAAAAAACGGGTACACCTACCTGCCAAATTGTCAAAACCTAATATTTGTACTAATTTGTTTATCCCAGGTCAATTTGAAAAGTGAAGATACCAAGGCAATTCAAAATTATTCTGGGCATTAAAGGGTTATATAGTTTTCGAAATATGACCTCTACAATCTGCAAAATAGTATGTATAATTTCCATTATACCTATCTACGACACTAAGGTGAGACTGTAGATGTAATGGAAATTATATTCAGTTTTAGGTGGCCATATTTCCGAAACTATTAGAAGATGGATATATTAAATGTGGTATTTTTGTAAGGCAAGACATTTTTAATGGTGACAAGGTTACAGGGTGTCCCATTTAAAAAAGTTTACCTTTTCATTTTTCTTGAGTTTCTGATGTTCAATTGTTTCTTTTTATTCTTAAAAGATAATCGACGAAAAAGTATAAAATTTTTACACAGGACGGTTTTTTTCTATTCTTCTTGGTTATAGTTAAAGGTGGCAAAATATAAATGAAAATTCTGTACATGTCATCTATTGAACTGGCAGAACACGGTATTAAGGCATCCTTAAAAATGTTCTGCCCTGTTTTGCGCTGTGAAATCTTCTGCGAATGGTACCTATTGTTGAAAATTTCGCGGTTTAACGTACAAACCTTATAAACGAACTCTTATGGATAGGGCCGTTGCGTTTCAATTTCGACGGTTAAATTGTATTACATATCTGCCCTTCTTTTCAGTAGAAACATGTGGGTGCCCACTACGAGGCAAACTTTTCACATGTTCTTGATACTTGTTGATACTTTAACTCACATATGTTCTTGAAATATTTAAACTGGCCAAAATATGGATTGGAAAATCCAGAATTCATGCAGAGCAATAATTCGTGCTCTATTAAAAACATAAATTTTACGTCCTGGTATTTTCAGGTAGAAACAATGTAAACTTTGCGTATTTAAAAATGCAAATAAACTGAATAAAAGTTACCAAACAATTTTGAATCAAAAATCACAAAAACTTTTTCCTCCAAATACATAGGTATGTGATCTTTTTAATTTGGTTAATAAAAGAATATACTTATCTGATACAAAACAAAATGTAGGGTACTTTATAACTAAAACAGTGGGTTCAAGACTTTTGGTCGTTATGTGTATATTAACAACTTAACTTGAACGTGACTTGAACCTAGGCCGACTGGCAATATCAGCTGGCGACCACGCGGCATGTACAATATTCCCCTTGCTCTGTGACCTAAAATAGCGATTTGTACATAGACACACTTTTGCCAAAGATTAAGGTAGAAGTACTTTAAAATCCAAATATAAAACACTATATTTTATAACGCCAAAACGGTATTGCCGCTCACTAGCAGCTAACCACATCTATTCTTAATGCCTCGCCTACAAATGGCAACTGCAGCCAAGTCTCAATATTATATCCCACCAAAAACATAAATGTGAAAAAGTTGAGCCAAGTTCAATACTAAAATTATGCTTGGCTGTGGGCTTCACCGCAAAAAGAATGGAGATCTAAATAAGTGTCAAGTTCTATACAAAATCCAAATATGTATTTATAGGAACAAAATAACATTATGAAGTATGAAACTCTATTTCTTTGTTTAATTGGAGACCTATAACAATTGAAGGGTTTTTTGCAAAAACAACTAATGTCATTTCTAATATGGTGCTAATGTACAAGTTTTTTCCTAACTAACAAAAAGCTGATGCTTATAGAAACATCAAATATATCTTTAAATGCGCAAAATACAGATATATTTACGAATATTTTACAAAAAATAATTATAGTTAGCCATATATAGGGTGTCCGGAAAGGTGAGAGTCGAAAAATGATAATGGTGATAGAGTGAGCCAAAATATTGTTAATACTTCATATAAAAAAGTGCTATTGCGCTTCTTCAGGGAGATATTAATCTTCCAAGTTGGAATTAAAAAACTTTTTAATTATAACTTTTAAACTGTTGCCACAGTACCAATGATATTTGGGCAACCAAATAACCTTATACTAAGACTTCTTTTCATAGGTCCGCGGCTGTTCAGTAAGTCGGAATTATACAGGGTGCGACGATTTTTTTTCATTTTTTGTATACATTTTTAACACAGGTAACAAATTTTGATATTTTGCTTTGACCGTTTGATTTCTTTATCTTTTTTCCACAAACGCTGCCGCGTGTCTAGATCTCGGATAAGAGTAAAGCTAGTGATTTTTATGTGATAGGACTTGAAGTATTCAAAGCTAATCCAGAATATTTTGGAATCTTGTATTAGGTAATAAATAAGAAGTTATTTGTATTTATTTATTTAAAAAGTAGAATATTAGTGCTATAGGGAAGCATTTTTTAGCTACTAAACAACGATTTTGTGTGGATGCCTCAACACTATTTCTACTTTACCGCTGTCAAGTGTAATCAATCATGTATCAAGAATAAACGTGCAAAAGAAAGATGAAAATAGCAATTAAATATTTAATAGTTAAGGAGATTTTAGTTCAATTAATAATACATCCTAAAAAAGTAGTTACTCGACTTTTTTTTCGCCCTTTCAGGGTCATCCCACCCAGGTTCGACGATCGCCCTCCTAGGTGGTGCACTGCAGCCTAAAGGCTTATTGTACCTTGACCCCTACTACTTCCCATTCACACACCATTCATTCCATAACTTGGATGATTGCTGCTCGGTCCGTTCGTTCACCCCCGAGCAGAACACCGCGTTGCCGTTGCCCAAAACCGACAACGCCGGTCACCCATCCAAGTTATGGGCGCGCACTCACTGCTTAACTCCGGTTATCGACGCTGCCGATACAACCGGAGCAGCCACAACGCGCCCAGTTACTCGACTTACTTGGTTTTACTAAAGAACGGAAGAACATCTCTTTTTCTGTAAAAATATATCAAAAAGTTATTTAAAATGCGAGGACTTAGTTTTTAAAACATTTTTAATTAACATATTAATCTGGTCTTATCCACTTTATTACGTATGTAAAAAGCATATAGCTGTTTACATATTCCTTTAACATTTCCAGGTGGGTTTGATTCATTACGTGACTAATCATTAATTTCCATAATTAGTTTCACTTGCACTGTTATTTATTTTTCTTGGCCATTAGAGCTTCTGAATGCATTTTTATCATTTAATATGAAAGGAAACAAATGTACATTTCGTAAGTGTGTCAGGTAACGTTGGTTCTTCTACATATTAAATTTACAGTAATAACTTTTTTGGTCTTTTATTTTATGGGCTGCCTTAAATTATTTGTTGTTAAATAATAGAAATATTTAGTATTAAAAGAAGAAGAGTTTCGGACTTCCATTGTCTTTATTTTATTTATTCACACAACGTTCTTCTTCTTTTTTAATTTATACTTCTAATTTATACACTTTATATGTGTCCCAAATCCGTCCTCCCTTGGAATATTGTTCTCATATCTGGGTCATGGCGTCCCCCACAACCCTAAGCATTCTTGATTCTATTCAAAGAAGAGCTATTCGTCTCATTAATGATCCTTCACTTACAGAAAGACTTCCATCTCTTGCTCATCGTCGGGCTGTGGGGGATTTATCGCTTTTTTATAGGTACTTTCATGGCTTCTGCTCTGAAGAATTGTCCAGTATAGTTCCTCCACTCACGATTCCCAACAGATAAACTCGTTGGTTCCGCGCGTATGCATCTGTATACGGTCCAACTGGACAGCGTTCTTCCTCTACGAAAACCCCAACCCCAACTCATATTAAAGGCTTTTGTTCAGAAGAAATGATGGTTATTTGTGGTAAATTATGTGTATAATTTTACCTGGAATCTAGAAAATTAATAATATATAGGATGTTTCATCTAAAATAAGAAAGTTGCCATTAACTTTGGTATAACGGAAGTGGTAGAGCTGTCAAAATATTTTAGTTGTATATCCCCCACTGACTTTATAATGTTACCAAATTTTCAAATTTTTCCAAAGCGTACTTTTCCAGAAATCCATCGCGGCAATTCCCGGTGGGACACCCTGTATAGAAGGATGAAACCCATTGAAAAATGTACAGAAAATAACAAAAATAAAATACATACTACAGGCCATCTGAGGTCGGGAAGTGGAAGGGGTCCTATTAGAGGGGAGCCCACGATGCTAAATGGGGATTTACTCAACGTCATAGAAACCTACTGGGTTGCAAAGCTTAGTTGATAAGAAGAAAAAAATGTTATATAATGTATACCTTTTCATCGGTTGGGGAAGCGGCTATAGACTTTTAAATATGTTAAAAAATACATTTTTAAGAAAATTTACAGTGGTAATGTATATTTTTTTACACCATCAGAAAGTAAAGATTTCAACGAACAGAGAGCTCAACGACTTTTTAATAATGCAGATTTTTTGACACGTGAATTTTCGATTGAAAATATGGGCTACTTTATTGAAAAGTCTAATTTTCATTAAGTCAAAATTAGGTGTAAAACCAAATATTTTAAATCCAAAAATTACGGTATATTTTGGACAAATAAAGGTAAGTTTTCACTAAATTTCGTTTTTTTTTGTGAAAGATAAGAATAAAAACCAAAAACTTAGAAAATTAGCCTTTATGAATCGAAGGCAAATTACTTTGTTAGTAACGAGCCAACGCCTAGTGCCAGCGCCCCCATTGATTCATTCATAAGTTAATTTATTTAGGTATTTATAAAGTGTAGGGGAAGTCCGGGCAAAGTGAATACCTTAAGATGTTTGGGACATTATCAATAAAGGTATAAGAGATAGCAACAAAATAAATACTACAAATCAGTCTTTATTATTTGCGTTTACATATTTTGTACTCATTTAAGTTCAGAAGTAAAATAATAAGTATCTAAAAATGAAATTCAAAATCGTGTCATATTATTCACTTTGCCCAGACTCCCGGGTAAAGTGGATATGGTATCCGGGTAAAGTAAATATCCACCTTCTAATTACAAAAATCTAAAAATTATATTTTGTAACAAAACTTAAAACAGTAAAAAACTTAAATTTGCGTTTAAAGGTAATATATTTTAAAAATTAAGAATGGCAGTTATCACAGATAGGTATAGTCTTCATTGCCTTCGAAAGAGGAGCATTGCTCATGGCACCATGTCAGACATGTACGACGTCGAATCCAATCTTTAATTGGATTATCTTTCTTAATATATATTTTACCGCCAGAAATCATATAATATCTTCAAAAAAATTTTGGTTGTAATTCTTTTTAATCATTTAGAATAGGAACGTTTTTTGATTCTACATTTAGTTTTTTAGTAATATTTCTTACCTTACCTTACTTTTTCAAACTTTTGCTTTTGCTCTTCTTTGATATGTAGGTGTCAACGATTTTAAGATAGACATTTAGCTTCTTCCCTTAATCTTCATTGAAAACTGTAAGGAATCTGCCAAATTTTCTATATAGTCAGTATAAAGTCGAATAAGCCAACTCATACTTTTTATCAATACCCTTCACGGACTCTCCAGATTTACATAAATTAATGGCCTTAGTTAGTTTTGTTTTTGTATTTATTCACATCTGCAACAATCTTACCTCGCTTAAGACACCCACGGTACGTTAGTATTTAGGTTTTTAGTCTTCGTGGTTTGTCCAAAGATAAAAAAACAAAAAAATTAATAATATAGAAAATATTATCAAATCACTTGCCTTAAAATATTGAAAATTATTTATTGAAAATACAATTCTACCGTCGTCCAGATGCTGCGCGACCCGGCCTCTCGCTTAAGTGTTTGCCGCTCATTGAGACATGATGGCCAAATGTTTCTGTGACTACGCGGTTGATGTCAAACGATTGGTTTGGGCATAGTGGGGACTTTTCACTTTGCCCGGGGTATTTACTTTACCCGGGTTTCCCTATTTACTTTTATGCATGCAACGTGGGACTACAACCTCCAAAAAATAATGTACAGTTTACTACACTTGTATACATTATCGTTATCCATATGGTATTACCAGTTATTACCTACCATAAATAGAAGAAAGTGCATTTCTGGTGAGAACTGTAAATGGGCACCACGTTTTAAAATTTATTTAATGAATATCATTAGGACGACAATTTTATTTTGTATGTTTAAGCATAAAGTATTCTCTGACAGGACATTATTAAGACAAAGAAAGTAGGAGTATAGACATGGAAATCAAATTTAAATATAAAAATTTGAAAGACGTAAATTAGGTTCCCTAGGATTGTCCTACGTAAGATAATTTCCATATATTTTTGTTACTTCTTAGTTTTATAAAAAATAATGTCGCCTCTGACAGTTATAGTTACATCCATGGCATACTATGGGGCTAGGGGTTCAGTGGCCCCCAAGCTTAGGGTGAGGCCCTTGAAGTTCAGGGGCCCACCGGGCTTAGTACTAAACTACTGAAAACAAATCCAGTAAAAAATGAAGGTAAAGACCTTTTTTTGCTCTCAAAATATTTTGGGGATTTACAATAGGAATACAGAAGATTTAAAAAGTTGCCTTTTGGTATGCACAGCGTATACAGGGTCTTTCCTAATAGCGATGCGTAGAAAACTAATGGTTTATTACTTAAACTAACTATATGAAAAATACTTTATATTAAAGGTTCTAGGTAGTAGTTATTTAAAAATAACGACCGTGGTGGCACTACCGCGTTGTCTAAAAGGTGCTGTGAAATGCAAAAAAAAACTCCATGTTTCAGTGCTTGGATAACGTTGACGGAACACGACAATAATGGGTTAAACATCCAGTAACCCGGCACTCACGGTACACTGGTACTTAGGCATAAGCCTTCGTGAAATGTCATAAAAGATAAAAAAAGCGGGTCCAAAAGAGCAGTGTTCTTAAGGTCTGTTTTTACTGACTTACATATCCCTTATCTATTTTTTTTTAAATAAAATTTGAAGTGTTATTTGTAGCATTAACTTTATAAACATTTACTACATTCAGCGGCGTCTCCAGCCTCCCCTCAGTAATAATTCTGACAAGAAATATGTACACCACTTACTGTTGAGAATTTTTTATATTTTGTTTGAAGTATACAAATTAAAATATAGCTTAATGTAAAAAGCATTTTAACGTATGTATATTGCTTAGTTTTTGCGAAATGTAAAATATTTGTTTTGATCTTGCTTAAGAAGCCTCCGTAATTATTTAATTAATTTAATCATTTGGGATATTAATTTTTTAAAAATGCCCTGTAATACTATTAACAACAATGCCAAATGTTCTAAAAATCGAATAAGGGATATTTGGAGTAATAATAAAAATGAATGTTAAAAAAATAACATCCAGAATCTTAAAAACACCGTATTTTCGAACCTTTCGATAACATCTGTAGCAGTAATGTGATTGATTTGTGACATAAAGTCCTTTTTGTTTCTTTTTTGTCCTGAAAATTTCATTTCGTGAAAAATGTCTTGTCCGCCCCTAAAAATGTTCGCCACCTCAAAACCGATAAGCTGGTGTCGCCACTGATGTAGTATTCTATAGATACAACTTTTTCATGCATTTCAAACAAGCTCGAGAAATCTGGTTTACCAACAAATCGCCCACACTTACCCCATATAGTTCACACGGAAACATAGATTTCTTGTTCATATTAATACCTACATGATAAATACTTGTTTTGTAAAAGTTTGTCACGAGACAAAGAATCAAAACAACATTTTCTAGATAAATTACGAGGTTGGTGTAAATATCTAAAGTGTTGCTGTGAATATTCCGGGTGTCAACGAATCTATTAGACAAGCCATAACATAAGAAACATATAAAATGAGACTTGGTATAGGAAAATGGTATGGGCAGAGGAGAGTTTTTGCATATTTTTTAGTTTACAGTCACTTCCAGCTTAACCGGAAATGGCTCCAATTTTAATTTTTAAATAAAACATTCTGTATGGTTTAACATTTTTGTATTTCTAAGACAATTACAAATAATAGTCCGTGGGCCAGTATTGAAATGGACTTTACGATAAGAATACTTTTATAACATTTTTAGGTGGGTTCGTTTTAACGAATGTACTACGAATAATTATACTGCCATATGTATATGAAAGCGGCGCTTTAACCCAGCCCGTCAATGTCAAATGTTTCGGGTGTCGGACAAGTTTTCAAAAAATCAAATGTTTTACATGCAATTTTTAAATATTGTGCCAAAAACCGTAAGTGTCACAGTCACGAAGCCATAAGGCCCGTTGACATGTTTTGGGTATGGGATTGGGCGGGTATCGGTTGGACGACATTTGACATTGACAGGCTGGGTTAAAGCGCCGCTTCCATAAATGGCAGTATAAATATTCGTGGTACACTTGTCAAAAAAACCCTAAAAAGGTGTTAAAAGTGTTTTTATCATAAAGTTAATTTCATTACTGGCCTAGGGATTATAAGAATGTGACATTTAAAACAGTTTTTAGGCCTACTTGATATTTTTAGACCAAATTTTAATATTGTATCTAGGTGGCCATGAAGCTTAACCTATGTCTTTTTTTTAATCCGATCGCAAATAAATTGATACTTGTCGTTAAATTTGTAAAAAATCCTTCTTTTAAAAGTGACTTGACATGAAATGTCAATTTGCCAAATTGTTTTATTCCTATCTTTCATACTAATCACTTAAAATTAAAAATGTATTTTCTGACATCACCTTAGATTAATGTGCATCTAGTTATGGCCACCTAAATACAATATGAAAAACATCTCTAAAAATCAAGTAGGCTTAAAAACGTTTTATAATGTCACATTCTGATATAGAATTGTCTTAATAGATGTCCAAAAATATACTATGTGTTCTATTTAAAAAATTCAAAATTGGAACCGTTTCCGGTTAAACCGGAAGTGAGTAGAAACGGAAAAATATGCGAAAACCTCTTCCCATACCATTTACCAATACCAAGTCTCATTGTGATATATCTAATGCTTTAGGAATAAATGGCACCACTGGTATGTTTTATTTTAATGGTACATGATATTCTGAATAATAATATAATCAACGATTTATTAAGGAATCGTTGATATAATGACACCCTACTTGAATTTCAAGTCAAATGATTCTATTTAGTCCGCCTGGATAAGGCGAAAAACTGAAGACAATAATTACTTTTATTTTTTATAGCTTCTAAAAAATTCAATTTTTGACAGCAGGAGTGTCACAAAATACATGTGGGATGTTATTGTATTTAAAATATCATATGATATGAATCATATTTTTGCATGAAATTATTTGAAATATTCTAAAATCATTCTATTTTCGCGTCAAAATTATTTCATGCACTGACGTCACAAATGTCACTTATTCAAAGTATTTCAAAACCTTCGCAGGAAAACGTGTCAAAAAGGATTGACAGTTTATATGTAAAATTTGTTCTGAGTGACGTCATAAAATAATTTTGAAAGCATTTATTTTCGCGACTTTAACCATATTTTTGCGTGAAATTATTTGAAATAATTCTAAAACATTCTATTTTTGCGTTAAAATTATTTCGCGTAATGACGTCACAAATGTCACTTATTCAAAGTATTTCAAAACCTTGTTTCGAAATGTCGTATTGACAGTTCATATATCAAATGTGTGCTTATGGTGGTTTTGATTTGAAGAGCATTTATTTTTACAACTTCATAAACAGTGACGTAAATGACGAAATAGTGGTTTAAATTCTTTTGAAATCTTTTCCGGCGAAAATATGGTTATGGTTTTACTATCGAAATAAATTAAAAAAGCTTAAAAAACCAAGCATACATAAAATAAATATACTAGTGGCAGGAGAAAGATTGACTTTTAAAAATAGAGAAAAATTTGCAGGATATTATATTTAATATTATAAAGTCGCTCTATATCGGAAAATCGTTGGTTTATTTTTTTGTTAATACAATGTCCAAACAAAATGGAGAAGATATAATAAAAAAACTAAGGCTTTCTGCAAAAACCGTATCTTGATAACTTTATTTGTTTTGAAGCTATATTCGCGATCAAAATAGGGCGTCTTGGGTTTAATTAAGGTTTAAAAAAAAGGACTGCTTTTCGTCGCGGTGGAGAAGGTAAGAAACTTTTTTAAATTTAAAGATAGGAAAAGGTGATCCTTTAACATTATTTATGTTTTTTCTTACATGGAAGGTATTGTTTATACTTGCATGTATGTTCTTTCCTACATTTACAAAAAATTGTTTATCATATCCAGATCCAATATATCAGAAATTTCCCCTTTAGTTGTTGGACGTTTCTTAATTATTAAATTCCACCAACTTTTTGGTATGTTCTTCTATGTGTAATAATTTTGTGATTATAATTATATTCAGCCCTTTTTTCTGTAACGTTTTTTATATGAATTTTTCAAACGAACCAAGTTTTCAGATGATGAAAAATTATGACATAGTTCACAAAGTAAGTTAAGTTGCTCTCGCATTGCCTTAAGTTCATCTGTAAACCATTTTTTATCGTTTTTTTTTCTATTTTTACTTATTTTTTGAGGGAAACAGTGTTTCACAGAGTTACAATTGAGCAAATAGTTTATCTTGATTTACTTCTTGATTTTTTCTATCTATCGACAAGTCTACGATTGTTGTTTTTTATCAGATACTATACTTTGGGCACTTTATATTGATAATGAATACCTAGTAAGTAACTTCGGTTACTTACTTTTAAACCAATAAAATACATATTTTATTGTAGTAACTAGGGTTACTGACCAATGAAATACATTTTTGTTCAGGTGTATTTCTCAATTTAGGTATAGTGCCCAGAGTACAATGCCACCATTTTTATACATTTTCTCAAAATATTTAACCTTTTAAGAGCAGTTTTCGGTTACTGCAGCAGGAAATAGTATAAAATCTTCTCTCTTTATCAGTGAAAGCAGACATAGCTAGATTTTTGTTATAAGTGTTTATGTTAAGGTGAACATAGGGGTTTATTTATTTATTAGTGATATTCTTTCCCTGACTGTATATTTATTAATTTAGTTTTTGTTTTTGGGTTTTCGGTCAATTAAATGAAACTATTTGATGTTTGTTGACGTTTCAGTTTGTTATTAAACCATCTTCAGAATCTATAATTTAAAAAACAACGATCTTAATTTTAATACAAAGCAAAAGAAAAATATTATTCGTAAGGCGCTGCTATTATTAATAGTAAAATAATTTAAAATTAACATACCTTTTTTAAACTTAATCACTAATATTTGACAAATTAAAACTACAATGTTAACATTTTGAAAGCTTGGAGAGAACTAACATTTTTTCCAGTAATCTTGGTTTTATTTGACGTTTATTATACCTTTCGGTTTTTCCTAATTTTGATAGTAAAAATTTTGCATTTTATTATCCTCGTAATGAAGGTTATTATATACAATACTAAGATTATTGTATGTCGTCCTATGATTTATCATTTTTGGTTTTTTTAATGTGAATCATCTCTTTATATTTGTTTTTCTAAAATTTGTTTCTGTAGTCTAATTTGTACGCTTTTTAAAGTCAAAAGTCAATGTAAGTTTTCTATTGCGTGATTAGCTAGTGCTGTCGAATTTTCTTCAATGTTTCTAATACTTGTTTGATGTTCTCTTATTCTATTTTAAATACTGTTTGTTTGGCCAATGTATGATTTTGGACAGTTTAGACAGTCTCATTTTATAAATGAGGTTTGCCTGTTCTAATTGTGGAATTTCGGGCTTTAGTTTAGTAACAGTGTTTTTGAGTTATTTAGCGGTTTTTCAGCAACATGAATTCTAAATGGTTTTAAAACTTTTTAACTTTATGATTTATTTCAGGGTTATAGGGTAATGAAATGCATTTTTTGTCTTTATCACTGTTTTTGTGTTGGTGTTTATTAGAGTTATATATATTATTTATTCTCGATTTTATGATAGGTTCTGTGAACTTTTAAAAATAACCAATACCCAAAAAATTTCACAGAACCTATCATAAAATCGAGAACAAATAATATATATAACTCTAATAAACACCAACACAAAAACAGTGATAAAGACAAAAATACATTTCATTACCCTATAACCCTGAAATAAATCATAAAATTAAAAAGTTTTAAAACCATTTAAAATTCATGTTGCTGAAAAACCACTAAATAACTCAAAAACACTTTTTACTAAACTAAAACCCGAAATTCCACAATTAGAACAAACAAACCTCATTTATAAAATAGACTGTCTAAACTGTCCAAAATCATACATTGGCCAAACAAAACAGTATTTAAAAAATAGAATAA
This sequence comes from Listronotus bonariensis, assembly GCA_014170235.1. NCBI lineage: Eukaryota > Metazoa > Arthropoda > Insecta > Coleoptera > Curculionidae > Listronotus > Listronotus bonariensis. The sequence goes on along the minus strand of JACEGR010001613.1, from coordinate 75,396 downwards.
AAGAACATCAAACAAGTATTAGAAACATTAAAGAAAATTCGACAGCACTAGCTAATCACGCAATAGAAAACTTACATTATTTTGACTTTAAAAGCGTACAAATTTTAGACTACGAAACAAATTTTAGAAAAAGAAATATAAAAGAGATGATTCACATTAAAAAACCAAAAATACAGTAAACCATAGGACCGACACAAATAATCTTAGTATTGTATATAATAACCTTATTACAGGATAATAAAATGCAAATTTTTACTATCAAAATTAGGAAAAACCGAAAGGTATAATAAACGTCAAATAAAACCAAGATTACTGGGAAAAAATGTTAGTTCTCTCCAAGCTTTCAAAATGTAACATTGTAGTTTTAATTTGTAAATATTAGTGATTAAGTTTAAAAAAGGTATGTTAATTTTAAATTATTTTATATTAATAATAGCAGCGCCCTTTGAATAATATTTTTCTTTTGCTTTGTATTAAAATTAAGATCGTTGTTTTTTAAATTATAGATTCTGAAGATGGTTTAATAATAAACCGAAACGTCAACAAACATCAAATAGTTTCTCATTTAATTGACCGAAAACCCAAAAACAAAAACTAAATTTATATATTTATTGTACTTTTATATAATTGCAATAATAAAGAATGTATAGTATTTAGTATACGTTTTAAAAGTCTTTATATTTATGTTTTATTTTTTTCCAGGCAAGTATGCTGTATGAGATTTTGAGAATTAAGCTATGAATGGCTGTAAGTATAAACCCTTATTTTAGAGTTAAAGGCATGTTGAAAACTGGACTTATTGTTAAACATAAATTATTATGTAGGTTGTCCACAATTTAAAATAATGACAATACTTATATCTATTAATATACTTTGGCAAAATGACAACTTTTCGGTTAAATATTTTTAATCAATATTATAATATTACGTTTATTTGCCAGATGAAAAACTTTCTTACGGTTCCCAGGGTACAGGCTGTTGCCCACACAGTCAATTGACCCTTACGAACTTGTAGACCGTAAATTAAAAGAAATTAATAATTATACGAAAACTCAAATAAATTCTTATTTTTGAAAATAATAAATATACCTTATATAACAAGTAAATCTATAGCAAACATGATGACCTACATATATTAATATATGGCAAACTGACATATCAAAAATCTTTGTTAAGTAGTCGCCAAGATAGATTTTTTTTTCATACTTTAACGCTTATTAAAAAATAAATCAGCGAAAAGGTAATAAATTCGGATGGCCATATTTACAAAACTAAAAAGACAGATATATGTATTTAAATACTTTTTTAAAGCTCTTTAAAGATTTTTGAATGGTGCTATTACAAAAAAGATTTTTGTTGTACCTTGTATATTTTATAAGATAATAAAAATTTGATTATCGATTTAACAGCTTCAAAACTAACAAAATAATCTGGTATTTTTTGTTTGTATTGTAAGTTAAAAAATTAAAAATACGGGTGTGTGAATACTTACGTAATTCTCATAAATTGGTATTTTTAAAACGTTATACATATGTACATATGTACATACATAGATATACAAAATTTAAAAAATAAATAATAATTACTATTACATGTATTGCACCTACATATTATGTATGTACAGTGCGTCCAATATAACTTGTCCACATTTTAAATGTCTATATTTTTTTATTTCTGTACCTTAAAAAATGATCAAAATCCAACTTGTACAGTAAATTATCAAGTTTTTTTCTATTATAAAGATAACACAAAACAATTCCTCTAATAAAATATATTGACATAGCTAACCTTTTTTTTAATGGGACACCCTGTATATTATACTACCATTAAAAAGGTCTTTAAAGAGCTTTACAAAAATATCACATTTGATATATCGATCAGGTTAAGTGGTAGATCAACTCATACGAAAGTATAAGATGAACTTCGCCTTTTCAAGAGTGTAAACTTTTTAAACTTTTGAATAAAGATCAATTTATTTATTTATTTATTTATTTATTTATTTAATAGTTTCTGAAATATGACCATTTAAGTTCCAAAAATACTAGATATAGGTATGTAATTTTCTTTATATCTACAGTCTAAGTTTAGTCCTGTAGGTAGGTATAGATAGTGTAAATTACATACATTTTTCAGATTTAAACGGTCATATTTCCAAAACTATTAAAGATAGATACATCAAATGTGGTATTTTTGTAAAGCTCTTTAAAAGACCTTTTTAATAATTGTATAATATACAGGGTGTTGCATTTTAAAAAAGGTAAGTTATGTCAATATATTATGTTAATAAAATTGTTTTGTGTAATCTTCATAACAAAAAAAAACTTGTTAATTCACTCTACAAGTTGGTTTTTGGATAATTTTTTAAGTTAAAAAATAAAAAAATTATAGACATTTAAAGTGTGGACAAGTTAGATTGGACGCACTGTACATATGTATAAACTTAATTTTTATCGTTACCGGAATGAAAAATACCTTGTAAATAAAGAAGCCTGCGTACAATTATTTTTGATATTAACAAAAAAAACAGATACATTACACCGAAGCAAAAATCATATTTGTTGCGAATCCTTGTACATGACTGATAAAATTTAATATCGGCCACTAGAGTTGAGCATAAAATAACTACCTGTGAATCATTCACTGTGAATAACATTTCACATTCACGACCTGTTAACAGTTTAAAAATTAACTGTGAATGGCTTAACTGCTAATGATATTTTTTCACATAATTATCCAATTTACTGTTATGTGAATGGCCAATCAGTGAATGAAACTTTTTCACATAGTTATCAAATTAACTGTTATTTGAATGGCTAACCAGTGAATGATACCTTTTCACAAAGTTATCAAATTAATTTTTGTGTGAATGACTAAACTGTGAATGACATTTTATCACATAATTATCAAATAAACAATAAGGTTGCGAATAATTTAATGCTTAATCCGTTTTGAACATGTTTTGTTTTGATTACTTAGATAGTAGATACATTATAATTTCGTTATGTTACATTGTTAGTCTTGTTTCTTTTGTTTTAAAATACTAAATAACATGTTTACCTTTTTTATTAACCATATTATGTCTATAATATAATATATTAGACTTGGTATAGTTTGTAATTTTGTTACCCGTTTGTTTTCATGCAACAAAAACAATATTTTGCCTTCTTTTTTAATTAATTTTACCTCCAATCATTTTACCCCACACTGACAACATAATAAAAATTTTCATTTTTTTCTTCTGTAAAATAACGGCGTCGTGGTCGTTCTTTTTATTCGATAATACCTAAATTCACATTCACAGATTAAAATCACTTAATAAAAATCCTATTCACAGGTATACCTGTGAATGAAAATTTACAATTAAGCTCATCTCTCAAGGTTGGTGTGTGGTCTATTGTCGCCAGCTTGTACCAAAATTTGTTTGGTCGGTGTGGTCATTGGCAAACCACTTTTTTGGTCCCCATTAACTTCAAAAAGTGGCCCGTAAAAACATAGCCTATTAGGTATTGGAATTTTAGATCAGCAACAATTTTTGTAAAGAAAAACATTTTGAGTATAAAGTTATCAAAAGGACTATATATTTTAGGCCGTGGTCCAAATTATGCTCACAGCGCTCATAGCGTACCAACACGCGGTCCGATTTGTGCTTTTCACGCTTACCTTTGCGTTGTGGAAGCTATAACGTCACATGTGACGTCACACGCTAGTGCTAACAGTACTTACGGGTCGGATCGTTATCATCGTAAGCATCGAAGTTTTTTGGCGCCATTTATTTGAATCAATGTATTGTGTCTGTGATTTCAAGCGTCCAAAATAAAATGTTTCTAATATCACTTTCCTCGATGGCGAACAATGCTTGAAATACAAGCATTTTCCTATCTTCATCAGTTATACGACATGCTCCACTCATGTTTATATTAAAAAATGCTTTGTTAGGTTATGATGAACTTGTTGAATTTGAAACACACTCAGAAGTGGTCCGAATTATTAATACTGCAAACAGACGTTGGCACGCTCACTTAAATCGGACCGCACGTTAGCAGTCTATTCGTCGTAAATGCTGTGAGTCCTAAAATAATTTAGGGAGTTATTTTTTGGCCTAAGGTTAGTTAGCCATTTAACCAGTCGCTTAGTGTCACTTACAAAAAAAGGAGGTCAAAAAATTTATATTCTTTAATTAATTGGCTGTTAAACAATAATAATTTTTCACAATTTTCACGCTCTGTATAGGTATTTAACATTCTCTAACACAACAGGGTGTGCAAAAAATTCACCTGTTTCACAACATCTGCAGGTTTACCAGCCAATAATTTTCGATTTATGAGCAATAGCTGTCAATTTAAATTACACTTGATAATCGTACTCCATCCACAAAAGGAAATACACGACACTATAAACCTTATGAACAATAAACAACAAATCTAGAGCAGCATTTTAATAGACCATTGTGATATAAAGGCAAAAACATTTTTTTTCTTTTGGTATGCATTATGTGTAGTGTAGGTACATGGTGAGTCAGCTATTGATAAACGTTATGTTTGATAAGTAGGTATAGAAGAAACAATAGTCTATTTCAGTAGTAAATTCCATTTTTCTTTAATTATTTAATACAAGAAATCTTTGGTATATTAGAGATAAGAGAGACAACATTAAGAGATACTAAATTTTCAATGAAATAAAATAAAGGGAAACTTGATTATTTGCTTGAAGTACCTACTACAAGTCGCAGTAAATACTAGGCTATCTTTTAAGCCTACTTCCGTTTTAAAGTAAATACTACGAAGTAAATGCTACTACTTGTAGAATTAGTACTTTCTTCATTTTTATTCATACAACCCTATAATTTTCTTTATTATACTTTATTATAAATATGTACCAAATGTTTTGTTACATAATTAAAGAAAAATGAAATTTGCTATTGGAATAGGGTATATAGGTTTTTTTTATCTTTTGACATCCCACGAAGGCATATGCCTAAATATCAGAGTAACGTGGGTGTCGGGTTATTAGATGTTAACCCATCGTGCCCCCTGTTCCGTCAACGTTGTCCAAGCACTGAAACATGCAGTTATGCATTTCACAGCACCTTTTAGACAACGCGGTAGTGCCACCATGGTCGTTATTTTTAAATAGCTACTACCTAAGTATGTCTCCCCGCTGGGAATCGAACCGCCGACCTCTGGCTTCGAAGATCAAAGCTCTGTCCACTGCACCACGGGGAGACAAATTGGTGATGTGGGTGATTCTTAAATTATACGCACAAATTTGGGAAATTATTGGATAAACAATAATTACTAAAAATTAAAAAAAAAAAAGTTACAATGATGTTTGTAAATAAGGAAATAATTAGTTTTTTAAAATTAAACAAAAAAGCATAACTCTAGGAGCAAATAATGATTAATATTAAAAATAAAGTTCTGTAATTTAAATTGCTTAAAAATAAAATCACAAGTGTCTTAGTGGGACCACAGCCAAAATTGTTAAGAAAAAAAGGGTTTTTAATTTTTTACCCTTTAAGCAACTAAAAATATAAATTTTTAGGCCCTTATTTTTTATATCTAACTTCTTTTCCGAGAACAAAATTTAAGGCACTTTAAAACATTGTTAAAAAGTATTCATAGGCAACATAAAGTTAAAATAAAAGAAAATTCAATTTTGACCTTAAAGTAAGTAAATGATTCGTATATTTGATCATAAGGTAGTCATTTTTCGTATTTACTGAAAAGTCAAAATTATTACTTCTTTTATTTTTCGGTTTTTCGTTATGCTGCCTATGAGTACCTATTAAGAATGAGATAAAATGTCTTTTTTTCTCGAAAACGAAGCTAGATACGAAGAAATACAAGAGTCTAAAAAGAAGTATTTTTAGTTGTGTAATCGAAAAAAAAACAAAAAGTCAGTAGCGTAGTTTTTTTCTTAATAATATTGGCTGTGGTGCCCACTAAATAAGCGCCTCATTACCAACTGTACCGAATTCAAACCAAATCGGTTTAAGGATATTAAACATATTTATAAAAAGACATAAGGAATTAACTCTAAGAGTCTCGAACCGTAGTTAGCAAACACACTGTATAATTATACACACAATACAATTTTGTGCTAATTTAACTAAACCCTTATCTTTTATGATAAGAAAGTTAGCAATAGTACGAACTTAAATTTGAACACTCTGTCTTGCTGTCTACATACAGGGTGATTCAAAATCGATCATGAAACTTAAGGGGGTGGTTCTACTTGACAAAATAAGGGTGGAGCTTCATATAATTTTTTTAAAAATGTCATTCGTTTTCGAGTTACAAGCCGTCGAAGTTTAATTTTTATTTTGGTTTTTCGCCATATTGCATTTATTTTTTAACCAATCCAGTTGATATTTGGCACACAAATTGAGCTTTGCAGATTCTAAAATTTTAATACAAAAGTACTTACTTTTTTAAATACCGCCAGAGGGCACTTTATACCTAAAACTTAAAATTTATTTACATCATAATTTTTTTATTTTGACTGATATCGCAAAGCAGGGGCGCATATCAACAAACTTAAAAAATTAGGTACTCTTTATTAAAGTCGATAAACCTCATCGTTTAGGCACGCATAGACATCAAAGTTTTCATCAATTTTAATCAAATTACCTACATACATACAGGGTGTCCAGTAACTCAACCGACAAACTTTATGGGGGATTCTACAACAGAAAATAAGAAAAAAACGTCATATAAACATATGTCTTAAACGTCTTAGTTTTTGAACTACGGTGTGTTAAATATTAAAAAAAACTTTTTTTTAAATTTTTAACACCCCGTAGTTCAAAACTAACGGCCAGTTTCACAATATTTAGTTAACACTAACCATGGGTTTGTTACCTTAGAAACAACAAAATACCGAAATGTGATTGGTGTTGCCAAAATAGTTAACCCATAAGTGATGGTAACCATGTATTGGGAAAATGGGCATAAGACATTTAGGACATATGTTTATATAAAGTTTTTTTCTTATCTTTTGTTGTAGAATCGTTTGGTTAAGTTTGTCGGTTGAGTTACTGGACACCCTGTATGTATGTAGGTAATTTGATTGAAATTGATGAAAATTTTGATGTCTATTGGTGCCTAAACGGTGAGGTTTATCGACTTTAATATAGAGTACCTTATTTTTTAAGTTTTTGATTGTCTTTAATGGCGCCCCCAGCTTTGCGATATCTGTCAAAATAAAAAATTATGATGTAAATAAATTTTAAGTTTTAGGTAAAGTGCCCTCTGGCGGTATGTAAAAAAGTACTTTTGTCTTAAAATTTTAGAATCTGCAAAGCTCAATTTGTGTGCCAAATATCAACTGGATTGGGTAAAAAATAAATGCAATATGGCGAAAAAACCAAAAGAAAAATTGAACTTTGACGGTTTGTAACTCGAAAACGAATGATATTTTGAAAAACAATTATATAAAGCTCTACCCTTATTTTGTCAAGTAGAATAACCTCCTTATACATAATATATTTTGCAAAATAATAATATATATGTACTTAACTTTTTGAATTAAAAACTAAATTCTCAAGTTTTATCCTCAACCATCAAAATTTTTAGTTTTATTAAAATTAAACAATAAAAGTGTGATGTTTACGCAGTTTAAAAGAGGCTACAAATAAATAACCTAAAAGATAATTAACCGCTATCATCCAATTATTAACTTAAGTATCTTCATTTTTTATAACTCATAACATGAGTTCATTTTATTTATTGGTGCTTTTTTGGTGATCTAATAATTCTTGATACAATCCTCGTGGGTACGTAGTCTTAAAGTGATTTTTTTACAGACAAAAATAATAAAATCTTCTAATAATATGTATTTAAAGTATTATGAGAAACTGCGTTGCGTCAAGTAGATATCGTACAAAATATAGCCTAAAAGCAATTTTTATAAATTATATTAAACAAAATATGTTAAGCGGTTTGATTCAATAAAAATGATGTAGTTTAGGTACTAAAAGCTGGAAAATAATTCAATAAGTCCTAGCTACCAGATCACACCAATCTTCTTGTCAATCTGATCAATATTCCAGATTGATGAGAAGAGTGGTGCGGTCTGCTGGTAGCAAGGACTTACCAAATTATTTTTCAGCTTTAAGTACATAACCTAAATCATTTTTATTGCAAGAAAACCGTTTAACATATTTTTTTTTATACATAATTTATTTTCAAGATTTTAGTTTTATGGTTACCTCATACTTTTTATTCCATTGAGTTAATTTAATGCCTCACTATCACAAATCGCCCTCCTAGGTGATGCGCTGATGTCTTATTGTGCCTTGACCTCTACTCTTTCTCATTCACATGCAATTCATTCTATAACTTGGATGGTTGCTGCTCTGGTCCGCCTGTTAACCCCGAGCAGAACACCGCATGCCGCCGCTCAAAAACCGGCGGATACCCGGTCACCTAAGTAATGGCCGCGATCTTCAATGCTTAACTTCGGTGATCGACGCTATACAGTGGGTGGGAGACCCATGTTTGGATCTTTCAGTTTAAAAAGCCATTTTGGATTTAACAATAACGCCCTTTCATTTGATACCCATATTAGGTTGTTGTGAATTAATATGTAATCCGCCATTTTGTATCGACGGCCATCTTGGATTTACAATCATAAAGAGTGTATTATATTGTATTGTCATCAAAATTAAAAGTGTTTTCGAAATTTCAAATCGATCTGTAGTTAGGAAGGGGGTGAAATTGCAATATTTATGATAGAAAAATACAAATTGGTATGTCGATATATTTGACTTAAATATATCGACATATCAATAATTATTAATGATGGTTTTGTTGTAGCCATGGAAAAATGGAATTAATTGTCTTTTATTTTTAACTTCTCAGGGCGGAGTAAAAGTTTGCAGTTTATGGTTATATTTTTTTTATGGAACGAGCAATTAGGCAAAAAGAACATTTTATTCTGAATAATTTCCAACAAAAACGTCAAAAAGTTAAAATCACACAACACTAAATAGATTTAGTGGTTTTTAGTTTTTAAAAATCGATTTACTAAAATATCGAGAAAATTGACTTCCAGTAAGAAAACACACTTTAAATACCGGGTGTCCCTAGCCAGTGGCTCACCTTAATACTTTTCTATTCTTTAAAATATCAAAACAAAATTTGGTACATTGGTATATCACTAAATATGCATTATTTTTACTGGTTCAGTTGTTTCCAATCACTTCCGGTTTAGCCAGAAATGATCTTAACTTAAGTGGAACATTTGGTATATTTTTGCTAATTTAAATAGAAAATAATAATTTAAGTATAATGACAATGTATTTGCTACTTTTTGACAAATAACTTTTAAATATTTTTATTTTTCAATTTAGAACGCCGTTAATTCGAAAAATCTAAAATTATAAAGATTAAATTTGGGACCAAGAAGTCGCAAAAAATAAATGATAATTTTTCCGTGACTACTTAGTCCAAAATTTACCGTTCATCATGGGGTTGCCTAAAAATCAAGGTTATGATTAATTCAAAAATAAAAAAATTAGGTCACCCTGTATGTCAATTTTGATTTATTATTTATTGGACCTAACGGTACAGTATATATATTATAACTTTTTCCAATTTTATAAAAATGCCGTGGAAAATTATAAAATTTCAAACTTTAAATTTAATATAAAACGGTTTTTGTCTGGTAAGCTGATAGGTAAAGGTCGTTTCCTATTCGAATTTCGTAAAGTAGAAATAAAGCCGGTTATCAACTATTTCTTTCTAATCGCGTAGTTTAAATTATGTGCGAGCAACAAAAAGGAACTAATTTAAAAGTGAGACAGAACTCATGACCGCGTGGCTTTTTTACTGCAGAGGTTTAGGGGCGGCCATAAATTATGTGAGGTATTTAGGGGAGGAGGTCGAGTTGAATCTGATTTAATCTCGCTGTGGGGGAGAAAAGTCTGTGCAAATATCAAGTTACTTTTCTTCCGCTAGAAAGGGGAAAAAATAACGAGATTTGGGCAGGTCCCCCAGGAACAATATGTTATCCAGTAACAACCAGAACTAACTTTTTGAATCGAGTATCTTTTTTGCTCTTCAAAATGTTTTCGATGAACACAAAGTCTCAATGTAATTTATGGCTCTTTATCACTTATCTAAACAAAATTTATTTAAAAAATGATGGTGTCTGATTGGTATATTTAATTAAAAAAATAATCAGTAATAATTTAAACTGCGGCCATATTCTATTTGATTATTTAATCAATAAAAATCTGCATTCGAGTGTAAAAACATTGCTTTAAATTAATATGTAACATCGCACATTTATAATTAACATACCTGTTCATAATTACGCATAATCTGCAATGGTGTTATTAATGTTTGCTTTTATTTTTTAATAAATGACTAGCGAGAATAAATTATTTTCATAGAAAACGACAAGATAATTATTTTGTAATGTGTAAATGTTCAGCTGCATTAGATAAAGACCACGAATCCGGTGGTGTAGTGAACAGAGCTTTGGTCTCGGAAACCAGAAGTCGCTGATTCGATCCCTGGCCGGAGAGATATTTTTAGGCACTTAAGGTAGTTATTTAGAAAATAGAAAATTATTGCATTGATTAGACGAACAGTTCCGAAGTTAAAATAAGACCAAAATAAGGCACGACCTAAAACCGACATAAATAAAGCCAGGCACTATACTTATTAAGGGAGTCCTTATCCTACCATGCATCTGCTCAAGCTCAGATGTCAAAATAAGGTCGGTATTATTAGTGCCTGGCCTTATTTCACTGTGCAATAATTCTCTAATAACGTTCGTGAGGGCACTACTGCGTTGTCTAAAAGGTGCTGTGAAATGCAAAATTAATTTCTCCGTTTTTAGAAATTTATTCGGTATATTGTCTGCTCCTGTTTTTCAATTTTGACAGCTTTTCCTCAATTTCTGCATTTTAAAATATTCTGTTAGAAGGTGTTTCCGGTTATTTAAGGCTTTCTATTTCTTCTGCGTCATAGAGTTCTTTTAATAATTTTTCCTACTGTTCTAGTGGCACCACTTTTATTTGAACATATTCATTTACAGGTTTCTTTCTATTATTAAGAATCTTTCAAACTTTTATCTGCACTCCATGTATGTCTTGGTCTATGTCGCTAGTGAACTAACTGTAATATTCCCTTTTATTGTTTTTATTTTGGAATTTTCTTCGTTTCTGACCTGTATGTATTTTGTGTGTTGTTCATGCGTTGGGTTGCTTTTATATTCTAGATATAACTGTTTTTTTGCTAGTTCTTTTACTTCCTCACAGAACCCTGGCTTAGTGTTATTTGTTGAATTTATATCAGTTTTTCTTTTTCCTACTAATTCTTTCGCTGCCTTTTCAATACATTTTTTAATCTCTTTCCAGCAGGTTTGTACTACTTGTTCTGTTATGTCGATTTTTTGTAATTCATTGGTTAATCTTCTCTCATACAATCTTTTTGTGGTTTCTGTCGACAGTGCTTCTATATTATATTTTTTGACATGATGACAACGACTTTTTATTAGGTTGCGCATGAACACTCTAAAATTTAATTAACAAAGATAAAGTTAGAAAATGCTATTGATTTTAATAAATGTTTAAACTGTTCACCATCCACTAGGACACATTGTCCAATTCTTTTATTTAAACTTTACCTGACTCCAAATAATGATTCTTCTTGGGCCCTGATGATATTGACTCCTTCCAAAATCTTTTGCCACAATTCCTGATGGTTATTTAATAAAAAAAGTCGTTTATTTCGAAAACGGTTTACTTTTGGAGATCAAAGAAGTATACCTTTTTTGACTAAAATTAAATGCTATTTTAATATTTCCACTCGCAAATGTGCATACGGGAGGTCAAAAAGTTATGACCATTTTAATCAATCAATGTTATTGTATGTGGCGCCATCTAGTGCTAATGGCAAAATAGATATCATTTTTGTGTTCGTCATCCCAAATAGTAGAAGTACCCCATTTTCACTTTAATCTGTCCAGTGGATTCCAAGATATGTTTGGTAAAAAATTGGTTTTAACACCCTGTAGAACGAAAACCAATAACATTTTGCTAAGCGATATTGAGCTCAAACGTTTTATTTTTATGTCAGGTATCCTAAATTAATTACGGGACACCCTGTATATCCAATTTTTATTAGTTTCGGCGTCTTCGTTTTGTAGCTATAACCAAAAAACATTTAAAAATGAATGAAAAGATCCTAAAAGAGGAGAGAATTTTAGTAGGAATGTCCCAACGTTGAAAATTTTGTTTCGCGCAGCCCGAGATCCGACCATTTTGGCGCTTGTCCGCAGCCGCACCGCCACGCAAAGTGTGCAATACAAAATATATTTATATTTTTTAAATATTATATAATAATTTTAAAATCTAAATAAATTATAGTGTCATTTAGACACTTAACGGAATATAGTTTCTTTAGAAAAAACTTCTTAACTTAATTTTTGGTAAAGTTATTTAATTGTTTGATTCATGATGATTTGAGCCCCTGATTTTTTCCCTACTTTTATCTGTTATTTTATGGTATAATAAAAGCTTAAGTTGGCATTCTGTTATTATCACAAACTCAAAACCACCTCCGGTTTAACCGAAAGTACCACCAATTCTTTTATTTGAAATACAAATCACCACTTTTTCTATATTTCAATTATCTATCATATTATGAAATGTTTTTCAACGATATGTTTAACTTGGTTATATATTATATTATTATTTCTGCTTTAAAAAATATATTGGGAAGTGGGTTCTGGAACCCAAAAATCACCTATTTTACTTCACATTTAGTAATATATTGTATTTTTTAAATAAATAACATACTTGACTGGAGAAAATTCGGATATTGTCAAACTTTTTAAATAAAAATACCCCTATTTCATTTTGTATTTAAATATTACACTAAAGTCTATTTCCAATAACCTAGCACAACGTATCTTTAATTTTTAAGATGTTAACCATTGACCATAGATCAGTATTTGCAGTATTTTTTGATTCATTTTTTTTTTGCAAACCAAATCAATTTCAGAAGATTTAACCAAATTTTTTTTTAATACAGAAAATATTTGCTATTTTAAATATAAAAATAAGGATTAGTATTTCAACCATCATACATCGATATTTAAGGAAGGAAGTGGTAAAATAAAATATCAAATTTCACTCGTTCCCAAGCAAGTTTAGAACAGTTGTTACCATATTTTTATCATCTGCTAGTGGCAAACTTAACATTGTGGTCAAAACAACATGATTTTAAAAAATTAATGCCACTTTCGGGGTCACTTGAAAGCTAAATTATCTGATTAATTTGATGCACCGGTGTAATTTGGAGAGAAAATTTACTCGAAGAAGGTGAAACTATTAAATGAAATTCCAAACTGACCTATTAAATAAACAAAGCTGTTGTTAGGATGTGGTTGTTAAATTTGTCAACAATTAAAAACATGACAGTGCACTTTTCGATTTCTATGATGCAATTATCGCTGTAATCAAGCGATAATTATCGAGTAGATAAATGGGTGAGTGTAATTTTCGTTTCAAGTTTTATGAAAATATACCGAAAAGTTTAGAAGCTAGAAGGGGAGCGACGGACACATTTGTGTGTTATTTTTTTAAAAGACAGAAGCAATCTTTTTAGTTTAGGTTACATGCTAAACATCCTAAAAGTTTATTAGAGATATTTCTTGGATATTTCTAACTTTTTGGTATTTTATTAGTTTTTATTAGTTTTTTTATTATTATCCTAGCTTTACAGGATAAGCTTAAAAAGAGACCTATGAGAAGCAAAACATCTTAAAAGTTGTTACATTTTTATACATTTTGGATACCTTATTTCCAAAAACCATAAAGATCTAGAAACTTTTAGGATTTTTAGATGTTACTCTTACGTCTATCATAGTATAGTTTTTTTGTATCAAGAAATATGAACATATCCAATATTCTTAAAATCTTTGGGTGTGGAAATACCCTTCAGTAGTGCCATGTTCTTTTGCAGTAAGTAAAATAACGTGCAGGAACATAAGGAAAAAAGCAAAAAACCGGTACAGGGTATTCCATTTAAGGGAAAAACGGTATATTTTTTGACTTCCCGCGTATTTTTTAGACATTTAAGATAGCCAATCGATGTATTTTAGCTCGTAGAATTAGATAATCCATTTAGAAAACAATTGTATGAAAAACAATAGACTTACGACATAAATGTTGTTTTTTTTTATGGAACACTCTATTTATTATTCAATGTTTGGATTATATAGTAAATTCTGTGTGTTTTCTTAATAAGGGTACTATAACTCTATTTTTAACTGTTTTTGACTTATTTGCGCTTAAACAGTCACATATTTGGCTTATATTATTTAATAAAAGATATCAATATAACAAACAGATAATGCAGGGTATCACCTAGTACTTCAAAGTGATTGAAATTTTTACCTACAAGTAGATTTTATGTTAATTTTTTAAATATTTATTCTTTACTGGCATTTTCTTGGCACTTGTAATATAGCGTTACTATTTGTAGTGTTTTATCTAACAAATAATTCATTATAAAAACTAATATAAAATTTACTAAACATTAAAAATTTTAATGACTGAAGTATTAGGTGATCACCTGCATTACCTGTATTTTATGATAATATAATTTATTAAATATTATGAGCCAATAAATAAAAAAACAGTTAAAGATAAACTTACAGTACCTTTATTAAAAAACACTTAAAATTGACCATAGAATCAAAAAATGGAATAATAAATGGGGTATTTCATTTAAAAAACGCAACATTTATGGCGAAAGTATTTCTTTTTCATGGAATTGTTTTCTTATTACGATTTTCAAAATCTCTAAGCTAAAATACATTGATTGGCTATCATATATTCCTTGAAAAAAAATGAAAAGTCGAAAAATCGGTCATTTTTTTAATGGAATACCCTGGAATATTAAACCATTTTTTATTACTAAAATAGGAAGCTAAAAAAATCTACATAGGTCAGTCATTATAACTTAGGGATCAAATTGCATTAAGCAATCATTTGAAGCAGTGGGCTGGATAATTTAATTTCCCCAGGGGGTAGAAGGGGAGGGGGAAGGGGTAATGCAATGGATTAAGTATGTTTCAACCTCGTTTTGTAAGACAAAATCGAAAATAGTCCAAAACAAAATTTGAAGACCAAAAAAAAAAGATCGTCACCTTTAAATATAACCATATTTACTGATTTCCTTTATACTAAAAACATGTCATATTGTGCATAAACTACTACCAAAAAGCAATTAAAAGGTGTTCCCACTTACAAACTCTACTTCACCGCCATCATTTGTCATGAAAAATTTTACAACCTTCCTACCTTATCTACGCCAGTGATTTGAAGGTCAATTATTTAAAAAAATCTGGTTGACCTTCAAAGTATCCTTCATAATTAATTTAAGGTTATATTGACCTTTTCAAATTTTTATTTGACCTCCAAACGAAACCCTAATAACTTTATTTATATTGCAGAATTGTGTACAGATTCTGCAAGAAATGGGGGTCAATAATGCCACTTTCGGGGTCAACTTTAAGGTTACCATAAGATTTTATTTGATTTTGTACAACATCTTTTATTTAAAGTTATGTTTATAGCCTCTATTTTTTAAAATGGTTTTTTTATAAATACTTTTTAATTTGTTTTTTAAATTTTGGTCAGACACAAACCTTTTTAAATACGATTTTAGTTTTATTCAATGCATTTTTACAAGTCCATAAGATAACAGATATAAAGGTTTATATTTTTTAGATATAACAGTGCTTACATTGTTTACCTTCTAGGTATTATGTATTATCTAAAATTATCAGTAATTTCGGAAGATATGCACTGTCAACTTTTACATACATTCAGGACAAATCTTTATTGCAACATAATTTTAATGCAATATACATGGTGTCCCACGACAAATTGCGGCGAACGATTTTTTTAATAAGTAAGATTAGATTTTTTTTGAAAATTTGACAACATTGTAAGTTCATTGGGCAAAAATATATTTATTTACTGTTATGTTACTTCCGGCTATATCAGAGGTTGTGTCAACGTTCTTATTTTAAATGGGACACCCTGTATATTGTTTATGTTTTAGATTCTGCGTAAAATCTAAGCATACTTTATGTATAATGTTCTATACCAGGGGTGGCCAATCGGTCGATCGCGACTCTTAGTCCAGTCGATCGTAGCAAGGTCAAAAATAAGGCAACAGGGCGTAACGCTGCAGGGGCGGAAAAATGTGAAAATGAAAGACGGAAAGTCAAAGTAAGGGCAGAAAGGGGCGGGCGGTAGTTAAGAAAAATTGTGGTTTTGAAAAAATGAGGTTGGAACCTTATTTTTTCTTTTTTTTGCTTTTCAAAAACTTTTCGCGAATATGAAATTGGTAGATCGCACTGGCTGTCGTCACTGAAAAGTCGATCTTGGGCCTAAACAAATTAGCCACTCCTGTTCTATACCTTACTCTAACCGTTTTCGACTAAAAAAATTAAGTCAGATATAACATTTGCAGACCAATCCATAATCATCAGTTTTTTCTTAACAAAAGCCTTCAATACGTATCGGGGTTGGGTTCCGTGAAAGGTAAGAAATGTATTGATATGTTTACAATTAATAAATACGGGGTGGTAAAAAGAATGTTAAAAGTTACATCGACAAACACCTCAAACGTCATTTTTTTCAAATGAACACATCCCTTTTTTAATACCTTTTTCTATTTAGCATTAAAAACCTTTATCTTTATTTAACATCAAGAAAACTTTTTAAAACTTATTATTTATTAATTTTATGCCTTTTTTATATAAATATGATTTATTATTATTTTATATTAAAAGCTTTACTTTAAATTAAGTCGTCTGTGTCAGCTTAAAGAAATACATGTCTGTATGATATTTGCAATTTAATGAAAAAAAAGTTGTGTTTATAAAATATTCTGTGACAATTTAGTGTTATGTTATGAATTTTATGAAAAATAAGGCGAAATATAGAGGAAATAAGGTTAGATTGATTTTCAACCTTGATGATGGATATCTCGAAAACAACACGTTTAGAAAAACAATTCTTTCAGATTTGTGATCAGCACCCCAAAAAATTCTGTGTACCAAAATTGGTTGAAATTATAGTGGCCACAACTTTATATTTTTAAAATTTCAATATAGTTTGGAACAAATTTGATCTCTAGACTTATTTTTATTTGATGTACGGTTTTCGCGTAAATACATAAAACCCATTTCTTCTCCATGCATAGAGGACGTTTTCCAAATTTTTTAAAAATATCTAAATTGGTGAAGAAGTTATTATAAAAAACGCTATTTTTGTATATTTTTTACATCCCATAGTTCAAAAACTAAGACGTTTTAGACATATGTTCATATAAAGTTTTTTTCTTATTTTTTATTGTGGATCACTTCTAAAAGTTTGTCGATTGAGTTACTGAACACCCTGTATAAAGGGTGTTCCACTAAAAAACATACTAGACAATGAAAATTTTCTTTTTGAAATACCCTGTTTTCAGTATGTCCACGGATGGACTTCACAATAGGACAAATTGACCAAAAATTTAAATGTTTGAGAAAGTCGTGTATGCCAACTACTTTTGCTTCTTAAAAAACAAGATTCACGTTGAGAAATGAGAGAAGTTATTGCTTGTTGAGTTAGGACACCCTGTAGACATATAAGAGTTTTTGAAGTAGCGCATTTAAAAAAATATGATGTTTCAGTTTTTAAAATATTATCAAGACTAGTATTTTTCTTAATTTGGACCCCTTATATCCAAATATTTCAAAAGAAATGTTTTTTTTTCATGAGTACTTCCATTAATTTAAAGAAATACTTGTATTTAAATACAAATCCTGTTAAAGTAAAAATATCTAAACCTTATTCAAGATTAAACAGCGCGCCGTCAGATATATTACTATAATTATGTTGAAAGTTCTCTAAAAGAAACTCATCATATTACTGTAATAATACATCTGAGTAAGCTAAAATAAAATAAATTTTAGTATTTATAGGTAAACAGTGCAGAACCAATAAAAAGGTAGTTTTAAACATTCGTTTTGCATTGTGAGTATTTCGGATTCCGCTGTTTGAACACCTAAATATTCACATGTGAAAGTGTATCTAGAATGTTTTTGTACTTGTAACATATTTTTTAAACTTCCCATTTATTAAATTTTATAAAAAAAATAAATACAATATTATTAAGGATTGACAGGGTCATTTAAAAAATAAAAAAAGGAAAAATTTTCATAATCTAAAAAGGAATTGTTATTCCATGTTAAATAAAGTAATTATAAGGTTATTTATTACAAAATTACGCTATTGACTAAAACTAAATACCAATTCGTAAAAGCAATTTTTTATTTGAATAAAGTTTTAAATTCCTTACTACCTTAGAAGCTTTTCTTTTTGTAAAATGTGTAAAATTGGTCGTTATTATACAAATTTTCAATTACACAGGCACATAAAAAAAGGTATTCTGAACTGGAACCGGGACATAGTGTTTCTTGTGTATTTTGATGCGCTGAATCCGAATAAGCTCGTTTTGGTCCAGCACATCCCAGTTTTTGTAAATTGCAAATATAGCCTCAAAATTTGGACATGTGGAAAACATTGTGTCCAGTTGGCTGAAGGGTTTATTTTTCAGTTTTTCCACTGGAATGCATTTATCAAAGTACACCAAATGCTTACCCAAGTCTCAACAAACAATTTTGATTTTAATATTTTTGGTATTAAGTGCCTGGTATAAAGAGGTTTCTTTTTGTTTTGGTTTTCGACTAATGTTTTATAAGTATTTAAAGCGATATTTCTAACTTTTGTAATTGTTTAGGCAAAACTGGGTTCATTTAAATCTCAGAGATTTCTAATAATTGGAAATTATTTCTAGACCTAGACCGTCTGCGACGAGCCAAAGGGCTTATATTAAATTTTTTGATACTTAATAGCCCCCAGAAAAAAAAGGTATAAATAAGTAAAGATGGGTCCATATTTAATTCATTCTGAAAGCGATGCCGCAAAGTACACAAAAAATGATAAAGTATAGAAACCCTTTTGTGAACAATGATTTATTGCAGCAAAAAATATTTAACCCGACGAGTTTTTAGTACCACGCCACGTGCCACCGGTTTTATAGTAGTACAGAGGCGAAATAAGAGAATGTTTTGTAAGTAGGTGATACGTGTTTTAACAATATATTTTTTATTATTTATCTAAATTTTTATCGAAAAGGTTTGATTACATTTTTTGTGTACTTGGCGGCATCGCTTTTAGAATGAATTAAATATGGACCCTTCTATACGTCCGTGCCGTTTGCCATTACTATTGTCATCGAAAGCGGTTCGGGAATTTAGAATGTCTACTGTTACTGAATATGCTTCCCAGATCCGGGCATCTTCCATTGATATTTCGTATATGGATTTATTTAGTCACACCTCGACTATAAACAATTGAAAATATTTCGTCAAAATATAAAGGTTCATATTACCCAGACATTTTATTGTCTAAACCATAATAGGTTTTATTAATAACACAGCCACGTGCACTTTGGTAACTTTTAGCGCTTTTAAAATAATCTGATTTAAAGGGCATGTGTTTCCTGTTTATGCTTCTTTTAACTTTTAAAAACACATTTTTCCAATTAACCGAACAAATGTTACAATACATACAAGGAAATTTAAATGTATAAAAATCTTATTTTCTCGTTATCTATTAAACTTTTTAAATTCCTTTTTGATGTTTTACATTGAACGAACATAAGAAAGGCCTAGTTTTAAAGTGTAGAGTAAACATCAATAGTAGAAAAGCCTCAAGCGTCATAGAAATCAGGACGGCAATATTTCTGTCTAAACGCGTCATTTAAATAGTGTGTGAGCAACAAAAAGGGGAATAATTGAAAGTTAGACAGAGCTGATGGCCTCGTGGCTTTTGTACTATTGATGTTTACTCTACAATCCTCATTTGTACATTTTAATACAACAATAAGATAAATGTTCCTATAGCATAGATAACCCACATTTAGAACCGCAGTGGCAAGAAGCATTTTATCGGATTTTTACGACCTCGCGCAGTAAACAAATCGAAGGTGGACGAACATGCACACTTAAAAGCCATGGTAGAATACAACACCGGCACACCGTGCCCTCCGTCCGCGTTCTGACCTTGACAGTCTGATTCTTTCTGATAATGCGGATAGTCTGTTTGAAGCCTGCGCGTCAAACCTCAGGGATGAGTGGTATCCAAGCGCACAGTCACATTTTTTCGTCCATGGAAAGTAACTTTTGTTTCGCGCAGGTAATAACATTGGCAATCCATTGAGATCAGTGTCTTATAGTTGTATTTTTGGCGTAGATTGTTCAATTTTTTTAAAATATTATATAGCAATTTAATATTGGAGATTGTACAAGGTGTTTTTTTCTTTGGTTGGGGTTATAGGGTATAGATTATAAAAAATCCCGTTCTCTTTATTAGTGTTAAGTTTAATGGCGCAATCAAATCCACGCTAACTTGTTTGGTTTTGAAAGATACATGGTGATTCTCAAAATTTGTCGATTTCTATGTTTTATTAAGGTACGCACACATACGACGGCATCAGACGGATCAGAAAAAATAATTTTAGTGAAATTAAATGACACACACGCACATGTGAGTCATGGGTAAGTCATGAGTGAATCTTAAATGGTAGAGCTTTTGAATCGTGGGTTTGGGCAGAATACTGAAAATCGGTATTCGAATACGAATACGAATACCGGAAAAAGAAAGTATTCGAATACCGAATATTTGAATACTTGGAAGAAAAAAAGTATTCGAATCCATGAATTCCCGGAATCGGTATTCGAATACTGGAAACTAAAAGATTCGAATACTACTAAACAAACCCTATGACAAAATTGAAGAGCAAAAAAAGATCCTTACCTGTTTTTCCCTATTTTGCTTCCTTTTCTTATTCAAATCATGACAATTTACTTCTAAAGTATTCGAATACAGAATCCCGAATACTGAACAAAATAATATTCTGCCGAATACCGAATACCAAACCACAAATGTATTCGAATACCGGCAAAATGTATTCTGAATACTATTCAGAATAATGAGTATTCGAATACGACCCAACTCTTGACATATAGAATGGTTTCGTAATTTAAGTTGCTATGTTTTCGCGAGATTTTTAAATCATATACACATACGTGCTCTGCTTCTTTTAATTTCACCAATACTATTTTTTCCGATCCGTACCGTCCGCCCGATGCCGTTGTATGTGCGCGTACCTTTACTCGAACATTTATGGGGATAATTTAGTAGGTATATATATATGGCTTAGATCTTACCTATACTAGTTGTTTGAACAATCAAGGTAGTAAATGCAACGTCAAATGTTTCTTATTATGTGGTTGTCATGGGCGCTGGCAGGATGACTTCCAGGGGGTGCAAAAAATAAAAGAGTTTGATGAATCAAGGAGAAAAAAATTTGAAGAGCCAAAAAAAAGGTCTTAACCAAATATAACGACATTTTTTTCTATTTTCTTATACAGGGCGATCAAAATTGTTGAAAAACAGAAAAATGAAAAAAAATGTCTTTACCTTAAAAAAGACTTTTCCATACATATTCTCTTGTAATCCTATACCGCGCCGCGCCACATACAAAAGCTAGGGGGTGCAAATTTCTTTTTAAGAGCAAAGAAAACTCAATTTTTACCTTACAAAACGTACTTTTTAGATTCTCTATAACTATCCAGAAGCCGGGGTGCAAACTTCTTTGAAGAGCAAAGAAAACTTAATTTTTACCTAACAAAACGTACTTTTTAGATTCTCTATCACTATCCAGAAGCCAAGGGGAGCAAGTGCACCCCCTTCCGGCGTCTCATGGTGGTAGTCATTAGGCTTATAATTTATCTTTTTTATTTTATTTTTAGTAATTCCCTTGAAAGTGGGAGCAACTCCGGTTTTAACCCAATTTGGTATACGGGAGTTTTTAAGGCGCTGATCACGAATCTAAAAGAATTTTTGTTCGGAAACAATTTGTTTTCGAGACACCCATCATCAAAGTTTAATTTTGTACGAAATTCTTGATTTAACACTAAATTCGCAACCAATATTTCATTAAAAATCAGAAAATCTTTTTTTTAGTTTTTTTTTACTGGTTTTATACAATTTTTATATTAATTTAAAAGCATCTCTTTAGATCTAGGCAGCCATGCATGAAAGTTTAAAGATATATATAAGTAAGTGTATGTATGATTTCGGCGTTAAGTGTGTGTATTTTATTTTTGTGTGTCAGGTGTTTCCGTTTTATTTTTATTGTGTGGTCACCGATTAAATATTAATAATAATAAACTAAAAAGAGAAAAACAAACATAAAAAAATTAAACCGTCATAAAAAAATAAAATTCACTTAAAATTTGAATTAATGAATTAAAAAATTAAAAAATAAAGTCGCGTAATAACATATGTTATTAAAGCATAAAAAGTTTTTATTTATTTAGTTTTAAACATTTAGTAGAATTAAAGATATGCTGTAAATTGGTAAGGCGGATTCATTTATCCGATGGTGTTTTTTGTTGGATACACGTCAAAAGTCAATCTAGAAAGAATGGGATCGCTTTGGTCCTGGTTCTGGGGTAAGCGAGTTGACCCTGTTCAGCCTTATTGACCCGTATCAACTGGTCGGTCGCCTAAAACCAAATAAAGAGCCCCCTTCTCCCCGAATTAATCCCCCAAAAATTCTTTACCGTTATCAAGATGAAATTAAATTTAAAAAAATTAAATAAAAAAAATATATTTAAGTCAAAATTGTTTTTAATTTTTAGCTTTGAGTAAGGAATATTCTAACTGACATCTATGTCATGAGTGACACAAAGATCTTGTGTATTTATTATTTATAATACAAAAAAGGTGTAGAGTTAATTGATTTTATCCAACACTTACATATAATATCTACATAATTGATCAGATTTTGAGGATATAAAGTGTACTATAAGTCACTAGTGAGCTAAAGTACCCTTTAGCTCACTAGTGAATTATAGACAATACAAAATTTTGTTGCTGGTGTTGACAATGACAAGTAACAAATAATGGATGATGTTTTCAAATTATTTTCGATATTAAAAACGATTTATACGAAAGTGTTGGATAAAATTTTGTATTAGACACGTGAGTTATTACATATAAGTCACTTAAGAAAATTACCTCTCTCGCCCTTCGGGCTCGAGAGTTAAACTTTTCTTGCGTGACTTATATGTAATATAACTCACTTATCTAATAAATAACTATTTTGTTTTCTTAAAGATACTTTAGCATCAAGCAAAGGTAGTGCTATTTAAATAAACTGAAAAACAAGTTTATTTGCTAAAATACTCGAAGCATTCCACATTCAAGTTTGTTCTTTTTGACTTTTTCCGAATAATTCACGTCATTTTCAAAGAAAAAAAAACAAGTTGACACATGGCGAATGTGCCAAAACTGTGACAAAAATGTTAAACATTAAAACTTTTAAATTTTTTTGTTAACAAAAAGTCAAAGTAATACAGGTCAATTTCGTAAAATATGTTAAAAATGTGTACATATTGTACATATTTTTAACATATTTTTTTCAACACTCTGCATCTCTGAAGAGAAGAGTTTTCGGACATATATTTATAATAGGAAACAAGGGCTTTATTTCGACGAAGAATATGCCACTGAAATTTGGTGCATTAATTTTAAAACACCCTGTATAAAAACTTGCATTAACAAAGGTATTTTGTAAATAACATTTTTTTGTATTTAGTTTTGACGTGTATCCAACAAAAGAAACCATCAATTAAACATTTAGTGGTTTAATGCATATGTTATTACCACTTTAACCATTTCAACTTCTTAAAAACAAAAATATATTCATTAATTTAAATTATTTTAGTAAGTTTTAGTAATTTTTTTAAGTCGATTTAAAACTCTCTTTCTAAATTTTGACTTTAGAATTATATCTAGTAACTTCGCCATGTTAAATAGAGAAATATTGCACAGTAAAATAAGGCCAGGCACTAATAATACCGGCCTTATTTTGACATCTGAGCTTGCGCAGATGCATGGAGGAATAGGGCCTCCCTTAATAAGGATAGTGCCTGGCTTTATTTATGTCGATTTTAGGTCGTGCCTTATTTTGGTCTTATTTTAACTTCGCATCTGTTCGTGTAAACCGAACGGCTGCCGAGCATAAAATCGAAAAGTTTTTAGAAGTAAAAAACCTTGCTTTTTTTAAATGTATTTCTTTAATTGTGTAAACAAAACCCTACAACACAAAACAATAAAGAAAAACAACGAAAAAATTTTCCCTTTTTTTTTAGGTTAATGGTACTGTAAACATAATTTGCAATAACTCTAAATTATGGGTACAAGCACTATTTAAATAAGGCCGGTATTAATAATACCCGAGCTTAATGAGGCAACTTGCAATAATTCTCTAATATTTCAAATTGCCGAAGGGTGCCAGAGTGGTATCAATCGGGTTTTTAATTAGACATCCTATACAGGGTGGTCCCTAAGTAATGGGCCAAAATTTAACTAAAGAATTGCAACGTTAAAATATTAATTATTTAATATATAATATATAATTATATTTTAATAACCTTACCTTAGTGCCAAAGTTAATATTAAGTGAGATACAGGGTGTTAAAGTTGAAAAAATATTTTTGAATTTTTCCGATTATATTTAATACCCTAAATTAAATATTAACATTAAAATAAAACTCTGTATTTAGAAGTTTTTTGACATGAGCTATTTAGATTTAATGTTAATTTTTAGGTGCTAACCAGAGGATGCTATCTACACTACTTAAATTTCTCTAAAACGTCGCAACTTTTGTGCTTCCCTGTACGTACCATCCGAGTAACATATTGAACTCTTACACAAGAATCGTTCTAATCAACCGTTTTCTAGATATTCGCCATTAAGTTATTTAGTGCAACCCAAAAATGCCTTTAAAAAGAGCGTATTAGCCATAACTACAACTGTCCCATTATGAATGAATGAATGCCATTCTTACAAAGTACACCATTTTTGTGTAGAAAACATAGGAGAATTTACTGTCTTACTTAAATGGTACATAAAGAGTAGCACAAAAAGTGGGAACGTTTTAAAAGAATTGAAACTCCTCTAGTTAGCACACAATAATTAACATTAGGTTTAAATAGCTCATGTCAAAAACCCCTAGATACCGAGTTTAAATACAATAGTTAAAATGTATCAAATAATATTGAAATAATTTGAAAATATTTTTGAAACTTTAGCACCCTGTATCTTAGTTAATGGCAACTTTGGTACTGAGGTAAGTTTAGTAAAATCGCAATATTTTAACGTTAATTCTCTTGGTGAATTTTGGTCCATTACTTAGGGACCACCCTGTATAACCTAAAACTGCAAAAAACCTTCCCTTTACCTGCTTCCCAGGTTAAAGTGATTTTGCCATTTGGTCACCGGAAATTTAAAATTATTTTCATGTATAGAGGGCTGGTCACAGAAGCGTGACGGTATTAAGTTTTTATTTTAACTACACTACAACACTTTTTTAGGGTTTAATCTTAAAATTGAAAAATATTGTAGTGTTTTTTAATTGCAAATTTAAAACACTTTCTGTAGTGCTACCATTTTTCTGTTTTCAAATATAATTTATATTTTCTTTGGATTAATAAACCAAAATACAGCTTTTCTGTCTGTTAACTATTACTCATTTTAGTTTTGAGGAGAAAAAACATGGCTTTTAAAATTAATATTAACAATTATGTATTTTAACAACAACTCATAATAAATTAAATAAAATTACCTTAAAAACTAAAGAATTATTAAAAAAAAATTAAATTTGTTTAGTTTGTCAATCTTGATGGTTTCTTAGTTCTAAGTTTTACGTATATTGTAAAAATAATTTACTTATTTTTATAACGTGTAGGGTAGGGCGGGGCTAGTTGGGCAATTTTTCACTTGATCCGTTATAGCTCCTCAACAATAAGTCTTAATAGCTTATGATGCATACCGATGGATTAGCAATTTATCCCTTAGTAATAGTGTCCATAGTAGTTTATTTCTAATACGTCGAATTTAGGAGCTACATCTATTCTAATGTAGATAGTCAAGTATGCTCAATGTACCCCATGGGTGAGGTAAGTTGAGCAAGGGTATGGGGCTAGTTGAGCACTGGAAAAATATAGTCAAATCATGGTTTTAATGTTACCTAATGTTAGGTAGTTTTACAATGAAATTACATTTTGACAATTTGCTTTTTATTTATAATCTTCTAGAAACAAAACAACAAAACTAAAAGTAGTTTTCTAGAACAGTAAACTGAAAATAGAATCAATAAAACAGCAACGACTCAGATTAGCTTAACTATTAAATTTAAACTTGAATATTTGTGTAATTACTATCAACATAGCTTGTACATAACATAAAAAAAAACATTTAAGACATCTTGAAGTCTAAATCCTAATTAAAAACAAAATTTTTTCTTTGGTTAATAGACTAAAAATTAAATCAACAAAACATCAACTCTAAGTTCGTTTTAATATAACATTTATTAAACATCAGACTTTCTATTATTAATCAGACTTAATATGCAATCATCAATATTGCTGATATTATAAAAATATATTAAATAGATATTATTCGTCATTGTCACTATTGCAGTTGACACAAACGAAAGTAAAACCAGCGCTTGGTGCACATTTTGTATGTGCCCATTCTCTGCAAACTTGGCACTGGATCCATGTTTCTCCTGGTAAGCTTTCAGAATAGTTCTCGCAACAAATCAGACATAAGTTATCCTCATTGTCGCTTTCATCACTTGACTGAAGTAATGTTTTACAGACACTCTTTTTTTTATATCAATGTTCTGTTTTGATTTCTTATCTTTTTTAGCAGTTTTATTTTGCTCCTCTTGTAATGCGTTCTTTTCGGGGGTATCTGTTAGAATTGCAGCTTTTCTCTTTCTTCTGTTGGATTTCGCTGCTTTTCTTGGGCCTGCCTTTGGGAATGGTCGAACTATTTCCGGAGAAAATGTTAGATCGGTCAGCTTGTTTTCTTTGTTGCTGGTACAAGGTTTGGGTTCAACTTGGCTATTGGAGGTAGAAGGAGTCGGATCAGATTGATTGTTAGACGTTGTAGCTTGGTCGGGAAGATCTTTGTCCAGGTCGATAGTTCTTGGATTTGTTTCAGGATTTGGACGATCGGTGACAAATGACGGTGAGAATTCATCCTCACTAAAAACGTTTGCATTATACGGGAAAATGCCAGTCTTTCGAAAACCGTTTACAATATTTATACTTGTTTGAGCAAACGGCAACGAATCAGCGACAATTTTTGGTATATCGTAAATAGTTATGGTCTTGCCCGGGTTTTTCGTAGCCATGTGTCTTGAGCAGCAGCGCAATACTTTTGAATGGTCCAAATACTGAAACATCTAAAGGTTGCAGTTTGTGGCTACAATGCGGTGGAAATGACAACATTACTACTCCGTTTTCTTTGGCCAAATTTAGTGTATCCACATTTAAATGAGAAGAATGATTGTCTAATACCAACAAAACACGGTGCTTAATAGACGGTTTTACATGCTTTATAAAATGTAGCATAAATTGATAGAATTCTGCATCTGTAACCCATCCACTGGCATTACCTGCACCTATACACTCAGGGGGACCACCATTAAGAAAGTGGCTCTTAAATTTTTTTCTGGGGAATACAAACATAGGAGGTACCGTATTTCCATAAGCAGATACAGCAGTTATTACTGTAACGTTAGTTCCTCGTTCCCCAGAAGTCATGGCACCAACGTTACGTTTGCCCTTGGCAGCTACAATTTTATTTGGTTTTAGTACAGTGGTAACTCCTGTTTCGTCAACATTCCAAATGTCTGATGCATTAAAGCCATATTTGTCCATTACTTCAGCCAATTTATCAAAAAAACTTTGACATTTTGAGCATTAAATGATGTTGCTCTACCAAGGCTGGTGGGTTCAGGCTTACGAATAGATAGCTCCGGATTTCGTTTTAAAAACAACGTAAGCCATTCTTTACCGGCCATCTTGTTTACAGTCCAGGAAGATGGAACTTTAATTCCAAATTTAACAGCACATTCGTGGGCGAGGCGACGAACATCTTTTGGGGAATATCCATAGAAGATTGATGCCATTTGTAACAAGTATTTTTTTAAGGAGTCTTCTTGCATAGAAGAAAATACTTGTCTCGGTGTTGCATAACCCATGGACGAATCGCCACCTTTATTTAATTTCTCTAAAAATCTTGTTAATGTCATTCGTGTAATACCGAATTTTTTGGCAGCGGCATTCACACTTTTCCCTCATCATTGACAGCTTTTGCAGCCTCATTTAAGTTTTCGGTACTATAAGAACCTCTAGTGGTCTTTTTTTGTAAGTTCGCATCCTAAAAAAATAAAAAAGATTTTTATACTTTTGGTAAAATTGTGGGGTTAGTTGGGCAACTGTAGCTCAACTAACCCCAACCTGAAATTTTAAAGCAAAAATGAATTTATAAAAAACGATTAGAACTATTTACAAAATCTGTACAGATATCAAAACTTACATAATTTTACTAAAGATTAACACTTACCTGATTGAAAACGGATAACATCTGACTATCACAGACAAAAAATTCCTACTGACGATTATTTTACTTTTCAGTCACAAAATAAACAATGCGCGTGGCTTCCTCTATCGATCGCCGTGTCATCACTGGCGGTAGCGCGATGTGTTGCCCTTCCGCAACCCCTTCTTTCCGCCATTTGATGCCTTCGCGTGCGGTCGATAATTTTCGAGATATTTCGATTGCCCAACTTACCCCTATGCTCAACTAGCCCCGCCCTACCCTAAATAAAAGTTGATGCATATCACCGACCAGCCCTTTTCATGGACTATACTATGTTGGTACCAAATTAGATTATATTTAGTATTAGTCACAAGAAAGATAATCGAGATAATTTGAGTCATTTAGGGACCAAAATTAAGTAAACATTAAAGAATATAAACTTTTAACTCTTATTCAAGGAAGCTCTTAATTAGTGGGTAAGAATAAAGCATGTTTGTGATAATTTTGTAGGGTCCCAGATGAAAGTCGACGAATCGATTGTCGACGTAAGCTTATGCTTCTCTTATACAGCATATGGTTATATGGTTTTATATTAGACAATTAAAGCAAGTTGTGCCTATTTTATATGGTTATGATGTAGTTAAAGCAAGACGGCCAGTGGCGTAGCTACTACGGGGCTAGGCAGGGCCGTGCCCGGGGCCCTAAGCTTAGGAGTTAAAAAGGGCCCTCGGGCTAGAAACAGAAATACTTGAAAGGGAGATTAGGATTGAAAATTGAAGGGGATGTCTTTTTATGTGTGTTTGTTACTACGAACACGGATAAAGAAATTTACAAAAATGTAAAGGATCTTTTCTTTTGTTCTTTACATTTTTAGGGGTCCTATTTTACTTTTTTTGCCCCAGGGCCCCTGCTGCCCTAGCTACGCCACTGAAAACGTCAGACGTAGACGACTTAACTTTACTTCTTTGGAATTTAGTTTTTAAGTGTTCTAGGCTGGAGATCACAGAACACCAATGTTCAAATTAGTTTTGTATTTAAACGCCGTCAGGCGTAACTCTTGCCAGGGGCTGTCATAGGGGAGGCATGGCATTTTGGGCATTTAATGAGGATATGCCCCCACCCCCAGGGCTGGTCCGAGGGGTGAGGGTGATGATGTAATTAAAAAGTGAGGATTTTTTTAAGAAAACAAGAAAATAGATGCGAGGAAAGGACCTTTTTTGCTCTTTAACAAATTGGAACCTCCTTTAAAATTTTGTTTCTTTCTAGGGACGCCAAACACACACACTTTCCCCTCGTCCTATGGTCCCTCCCTTAGAAAGACGATATGACCGCCCCTGCTACATGCGTCGAAAAATTAATGCGTATGCGCAGTTTTCATTTGATACGGATACATCTACGTCCTTGGCCTTGCCTTAACTGTCCATTATGCTACGCTATATGCCGATATTGTAAAACGTGATTTTAATAAAACAAATCCATCTTTTAATATTCCCGGTTTCACTTTATTTCGATGAAAATGAGATAATTGTTTTGTTTTTTTGTGGCTTCGTTCCTTGGCCTATATTAAAGTCGGGCCTGTGTACTTTGCACAATCGTACGCCATTGAAATTAGCCATCTTGAGGGGCATTTTTCGAGGCATGTTTATACGACTGCGTTTATATTATAAGGTATAAAACAAGACCTAAAATTGCTTCCCACTAATTTTAGAACATTCTGTGTTTATTATTAGGATACAATGCTATTCAAATTACCATGTGATGATTAATTAATTTTACGTGTTTTGATAAAAAGTAGATATCTATTTAGATAACACCAATCATTAAAAATCAAAAATGAAAACATTGATAGCTTCAGAACTTTAATTTATTTATTATTAAAATACTAAGGCTTAATAAATATCATAAACTGTTTAATGGAATATAGATAAGATAAATATTTTTAAATTTAATATTCACAAATTTTAAGCAACAGTTAATTACATACATATATCGAAGTAAAATTTCCAACTGCTTCAAATTTTAAACTTAAAAATGGAGAGTGATTTTTTACATTTATTTTCTAGTAAATCAGTTTCCAATTTAAATTCTAAAAAATATTTAAAAAGTTGCCAAAAACTACAACGCAGTTTAGTGATGTGTTCAAGTTAGACAGTTTTTTGTTATCGGATGATGAAAAGTGTTTTTAATAAACACACCGGATTCGTCTTTAGAAGCTATTAGAATTTACAGTATTCTTCAACAGTTAAAAAATACTTCAAATATTATCAGAAGTAGTGGTAAGTCATTTGAACGGTACTTACATGTAAGAAACCAAAATTTTCTAGATTGGACTGAATTAAAGAGTTTACTAGATAAAACTGATACCAGATTTGCCAATTTAGTTATTGTTGAAGTTTTAGAATTAAGTGATACTGACTTTAAGACACCTTTAGAAAGACTGTTTGATTATATTTCGCATCATAAGGACCTAAAAGTGATTATTATAAACTGTCGCGGAGACTTTAAGAGAACATATATTGCTTTAAATAAAACTTTTACGATGTTTTTTCCCAACAAGCAACGGTAACCAATATTTGTTTTGAGAATCTTACTAAGGGATCTCAACGTGATCTTTTAACACAACCGCTGTTTTTGTTTCGAGACAAACCCACTTCACTTGTAGAATTTTTACTTATTGATGACGTTGATAACATTTCTACTTCAATGCAAACAAGATTAAAACAAATAATCAATATTTTTACTTTAAAGGAGATTATAGCCCATCCCCAACCTTTAAAAGAAATTTGCATTTATAAAGACTACCAAGATTTTGATTACCAGCTTTATTTAAAGCGAAGTTTTTACGAACGGTCAATTTTAAAACCAGCAAGATTACCACGGACATACCCGGATGGATGGAATGGATTTATGTTTAAAAATATTGAACGTTCAGCCAAAATTAATTTTCATATAAAGAGTCTCATAACTAATACGACAAATTATAAAAATGTTGCGATGGCCCAAGACCACAATAAATATGAAAGATTTGCAAAAGAACAAAAGATTTTTAACGCCGTTACCAATAGGTATATATATGCTGTTAAAGAAAATGTCATTAACGAATATGATTTAATTAAAAAGAAGACCATCCTGTTAAGTGGTGACCCTGGCTCAGGCAAATCTACAACTTTTGCTGCTTTAACAAAAGATATCTCAACATCCTGGATTATAAAAATGGATGGAAAAATTTCAAAAATGCTGTGCAAGAGTTGCCATTAATAATAAATAGAGATGTTGCATTATTTTTTTTGTGCCAGGATTGTAAACCAAACTCCCTAACTGCATCCTTGTTGACTGACGCTCTCTACAATGAAACTAATACTTGTCTATACTTACTTTTTGATGAATTTGATAATATATTGGGTAATAGTACTAATTCTCTACCAAAACTCCTAGAATTTTTTAAGATAAACACCAAAGCTCATATCTGGATAACAGCTGTTAGACCTCATGTGACTAAACTTTTGGAAGACAGTTTATCTGTACTTAGCACGCGCTTTGTTGACTTAAATGTCAACCAAGTACAGGACTACTTGGCAAACTATTGGACAAATAAAATTAGCATTGTAACCGCAGATGAAAAACAGTTACTGCATGCTTATGTTAATAAACTGATTGGTAAAAGTAAATATCTTATTGGACAAGAAGCAATTGTTTTGGGAGTGCCCCTTTTTATGCGAATTCTGGCCGAAGTAGCACAACCTCATTTGGACAATTTACCCAATTCAACATTTATAATCAATCGTGAAGAAATAGTTTTGATGTATTTCAAAAATTTGTAGATTTGAAGTACAATAATTATGTTACAAAGAAACTACCTGGGATTAATAGCCAAATTAATAGGCATATTGAATGTTTACATGAGATACATTGGATTATTGCAGTAAAACATCAATTTCCAGATTATATGCGATTTATACAAGATGATGACGAATATGGTGACGAAGAAAGTGATGAAGATAGTGACGAGGATAGTGATGAAGATAGTGATGAAGATAGTGATGAAGATAGTGAAGATGATAATGACGATCTTGGAAATTATGAGATAACACAAGTCGGTTTTGTAAGATCTGATAAAGATGGAAAGTTTGAATTTATTCACTACACATTTGCCGAGTATTTTATTGCCGAAATGTTTGTGAGTTGGTTTACTTATCCCGATACGCTACTATTAGGCTCAAAGCGTCTACCATTAGAAGAACTTTTAATATCAACTATTTTGATTGAACCGGATTGCAATATTATTAGGTTATTTTTAAATTATAAATTCAAATACCGCAATGTACGTGAAAGTGTTTCTGAAATATGTTTTACCAAATACCTAATCCCGCTTTGGAAGGAAAAGAAGGAAATATTTTTTAATAGTAGTCAAGAATGTGCTCTACATATTTTATTAAAGGAAGATTTGACTAACCTCCTTCCTCTTTTTATAAACAGATTTTTTTAACAGAAGTCATTTTGCTATTGGCTGCTCGTGATAAAAGTGGAAAGACGGTTTTAATTTTAGCCGCCGAACAAAAAAAGAATTATTTTTAAATCAAATTTTCGAGTGCCTAAATGACTTACCCATAAATTTTAAAAGGGAACTTATATGGTCATCCATTTTTCAAGAAACAAAAATACATTTACCAAATATAAAAACATGTTACTTCATAAATATATAAGTTATAATTGGATTTGTAATATTCGTGAAGAAATAATTCAAAATATCTTGATTAGTAAAGAAATATTTGGTTCAACAATTGAAAATAATCTTTCTAGTCTTAAAATTATTTTAGGCAAGATAAGTAATAATATAGCTCGAAAATACATTTTGCTAACAACTGATTCTTTATCTGGGTGCACTGTTTTGCATATATCTGCTTCCAAAGGTTTTATTGACATTGTAGAGTATTTGGTAGATTTAAATATGCAGGTTGATGTCTTGGACTCCACTGGTGCAACACCACTTTTACGAGCTGCCAAAAACGGCAAATTAGAAGTTATAAAAATTTTAAAAGAAAAAGGTGCAAACTTAAATATGCGCGATAGACATTTAATGACTGCTTTGTCACGAAGCACAAAAGCAGGTCATTTTGACGTAGTAAAATATTTACTTAATAATAACGTTGATTTTGAAGCTTGTGATGTAAATGGAACTTCTGCTTTCCTGCATGCTGCCAAATCTGGATGTTTAAACATTCTTAAACTTTTGATAGAAACAAAATGTTGTATAAATAAACAAGACAACATTGGTATGAACCCTATAGCATGGGCTGTTAGAAAGGGACATTTTAAAGTGGTTGATTATTTAATAGGTCAAGGTGCTGATATTACTCTCCAGAACCAACTCGGTATGAATTTAGTACAAATTGCAGTCAAAGCAAACCACTGGCGCATTGTTAAGTTACTTACCTTTTGTGGAGTTGATATAAATGTATCTGATTATAATGGTACAACGGCCCTTCAACGAGCGCTTAAATCTGGAAAATGGAACATGGTAGAATATTTGATCCTAGAAGGAGCATCGGTTACCGTAATTGATCAAAATGGTTTAAGCCCAATTTATTATGCCGTGAAATCAAAAAAATGGACTTTGGCTTTGTTGATGATTGAAAGAGGTGCTGAATTAACGAATCTTACAGAAAATGAAAAAATAAGCTTTTGAATAAAGTTATTCTCCAAGCTGACGTTTCAAACCTGTGCAGTAAAATATTTTCGTCCATTGATGATAGGACCCCACAGCTTAAACTTTCAGGCAACCATCTAGAAAACCTGAGAAACTCTTTAAAATCTAAAGCTTGCCCATCATTTTTTAAAATATATAAGGCTTTTTACAAAGTTATTCGTAGTGGTAATGTAGAATTGCTAACTATGCTTATTCTTCAAGAAGAATTAAATGTCTCTTTAAACGCTAAGGAACTTTACTATCTTTTATTGGAATCTTATCAGGAGTTAATGTTAAAAAATGTACCGTTATCAACTAAAATAAAATACTTTATCGAAGAAAAGCTAGTTCAGTTACAAAGTTTTATAAGTTACGAATACACAGAAGATCCAAATTCGGATAAAATCATAAAGAAACGAATAGAAATGATGTGCAAACAAATTAGGATAATAAAACGAAATTATTTTGGAATATACGCACTTGATATTGATCAAAGTTTTATTGTCTATGGGCGATTTATCGCTGAAAATATTGAAAATTTTAAAAGATCTATTCGGTCAAAAGAATTTAAAATTCCATGGGAGCCAATGCAATTTTGCTTAGTAACTTTTTTAAAATTGTTTCTAAACCCCGAAAAAGGGGATAGTTTTTACAGTTTGGTTTTAGATCAAGATAGGATCGTCTCTCATTTAGTAAATTTTTCCAAAATTCTACATATTTACATGAATAGTCCCCACCCACATTCAGAGGTCGTTAAAACTATTGAGGATATTAATAAAACTATTGAAGAAGATTTTAGAATCATTAAAGATATTTATTCACTAAATCAAATTTCATCTAATATAAATTTGGCACTTTCTGCTAAAAAAGGAAATAAAACAAGTCCGTATGTTATTCTAAGATGTTTGCAGGTTATTGGAGAAAGTTTAAAAATACTGTATATTCGCCTAACCTCTCCGAATACGTACATCAATACTTACTGCATTCTGCCCCCAAAAATCTTAAAGACATCCTAACCTCTTTACGAGATTCTTTATCACACTCTGATTTCATCATACAAAGAATGCATATAGAAAACAGCCTTATAAATGATATGGAATTTTTGAAAATGTTCAAAACGATTTAAAAAAATTCAGTTAAATATTATAAGTATTCTCTTTAGAAGAAAATACGATGCCATTAAAAAATTTTGGACTAAAATAAAAAGTTGTGACATAAAGGACATCGATAAAATTATCAAGTACGTTAAACCGCGTGAATTTAATGACCTTAACATGGAAAACTATGAGGTAAAGGATCACATGGTTCTAAAATCCTTACTATTAAAAGCAAGTTACTTGGTTAAAGATCAAACAAGCAATGAAGAAGATGTACTAATTAAAATTTTAAATGAAATTGATAAAAGTTACAACCATCTTAATGAAAATAAAAAAATATATTTAAATATTGATATATCTCTAGATGTTTTACGTTTTAAAACGTGCCCAGCCTATGTCAAATTATTAGGTAACAGTATTATGTTAAAAGACAAACAACAAATAAAAAATGTTTTTCCAGAACGTAAAATTTTATATTACCTAAATATGCTGCAAAATAAATTAAACAGTTTTCCTGAAATGTTTAGCAAGTTTTCCATATTATATATAAAAAATTTTAATTTAATAAAATTTATGCGTTCAATTGATAAAATTGAGAAAATTTAAAAAAATGTTAGAATTAATAATACTAAATTTAATAAAAGTATTCTAAATGGCATTTTTAGTAAAATTGAAAACAATTTAAATTGTGAAAAGGATAAAGAAAAATTACAACAAGAAATTTTAAAAAAGAACAATTGCATGATCTCAAAACCAAATGTATTAAAGAAAAACTAAAAAGTCTGGAGCTAACTTTAAGTATTTAATTAATTCTATTAACCCTCTTAAGATTAAAACAAAATCCAAGCAAAATCTTATAAAATCTCTAGATTGTAAAAACGGTATCGATCAGTGTATAGAAATGCTTGAAAAATTTGATAGTTATGGTAATTTAATTAAAAGACTAAATGACCCAGGGTTTTATGAAACTCTACAAGAATTTTTAACCCATTTAAAAATAAAATGATAAATGAAGCTGTTAATAAATATATTAAAGATGAAAAGGAAAACATCCATAATACAATGGTTCAAAAACTTAAAAACTAAAAGAATTTTTAAAAACGGATATAGAAATCCTTAAGCATGATAACGTACTACGATCAGCCATAGAAATTTTATCCCTGGATGTTTTAGATTATAGGTTAAATCAGTCGGCTATTTTACAAAATAATTCAACTAGTCATACATTTAATCCAATATTAACTGAAAGAAGTCTTCGAAATTATTTGGCCCATGGAAATTTCCTAATTGACATATTACCATTCGATCCAATAATAGGCATTTTATCCATTTTAAAAAGCATATCAACCATAGAGGAAAATAATCAACCTTTAAATAAAGTAGTTCTTAAATCTAGTATTCTAAATTTTGATAAGTTTAATAACATGCTAGCTACTACTAAAAGAATGAATAAAGTATTTTACAGTATTAAAGATAGTACCATTAATAAAACGTTTGAAAATAAAGCTTGTGATATTTTTATAAGTCCTTATTAGAATATACTTTAATAAGTGATAGTGTTCATATATTTAAACAATTTGTACCAAAACGATCTTTTCGCTTCAAAAATGTTTTATTCTAGGAGTGGAATATGGTGCTTTAAAAATAATAAACTATATATTATGTCTCTTATTACAAGGTAAAACTAATATATCTGAAAATATAGTATATGCTATTCAAAAATTTGGACCAGTAGCACTACTAACGGCAGCTGTAAATGGAAACAAAAATATTGTTATAGATCTTTTAAATCGGGGTGTCAATATTAATGCCGGTCATCAATATAAAATATCTGCAATTTGTCTTGCTATACTCTTTGGCCACAAAGAAGTTGTAGAAATTTTATTAGATCATGGCGCAACACTGAGTAATACCTATTTGTTTAGTTGGGGACTTTTACATAAAGCTATAGTAGCTCGAAAGCAATACATATCGTTAAATATATTTAATGATGGTGGTGATGATGGCATAGCTGTGGATTATTCTTTTTTACTTCATATAGCAGTAAAATTAAGCTGGCGGAATATTACTGAAAAATTATTAGATTTGCGACTAACCAGTAATGCAATGAATTATCTTCATATTCCAGCTGCTTTGGGTAATAGAGATATGATGCTTATGTTTATTAATCATAGCTCAAATATTAATACTATAGATAACCCGACTGCCTTATTGGAAGCATCGTTATATGGCCATTTAGATGTAGTTTTAGAACTTTTAAATCAGGGCGCGGACATTAATGCTACTGATCTAAATCACTGGACTGCTCTTCACATGGCAGTAGCTCCAGGACAAATGAATATTATCGAGTGTTTGCTTAATCATAACGCAGACCTAAACGTTCTAACGAGTAACCATGGAAATGCATTGCATATTGCTGTGAAATTTAATCGTAAGGAAGTTGTTCAAAAGTTAGTAGATAGCGGCGCTAATGTCAATGCTGTTAAGCAAGATCAAATAACCGCTCTTCATATAGCTGCATTCGAGGGATTTAACGATATTTTTACAATTTTACAAGAAAATGGGGCAAATGTAAATGTTATCGATATTTTTGGAAGAACTCCTCTTGATTTGGCAGTTATAAATGGTGATATATCCATTGTAAAAAATATTTTAGAACGTCATATAAATAATAGTTTTTTTGTCTGGAGCTCTGCATGCTGCAGTGGCTTATGGCCACAACGACATTCTCCTATATTTATTGGATAGTGGTGCTGACATTAATGCTATTATAGAGAGTGGGTATACATCTCTTCATATTGCATGTGCCAGTGGGCATCCACATGTTGTTGAGTGTTTGCTTAATAAGGGTGCAAATGTTAATACAATTACAAAGTTTGGACGGACGGCGTTGCATTTTGGATCGGAATTTGGCAGCAAAGAAATTGTGTCAAAATTACTACAATATGGTGCAGATATTATGATGTTGGATAAAGACGGAAACACTGCCCTTTATCTTGCTTCAATGAATGGACACGAAGACATCACATTTACTTTATTAGATAAAGGTGCAGGGTCGTATGAAAATCAAATTATTAATTCTGCTTTATATATTTCTTCTCAGAACGGACATAGGGAGGTCGTTGGTATGCTCTTAGAACATGGTGCGAATGTTAACAGTAAAAATCAAAACGATTTGACAGCCCTTCATGTGGCAGCTATTATGGGCCACCAAGATATTGCTATAAGCTTATTGGACGACGGTGCTAACGTTAATGCACTAACAAAAAACCAAGCTACTCCACTTCATAGTGCAAGCGACAAGGGACATGCAAAAATTGTAAAGACTTTATTAGATCGTGGTGCAAATGTAAATGTACATTTATCCTGTAATGGCGCTACACCCCTTTATTTGGCCGCTTTTAATGATTTTAATGACGTCGTTTTAATTTTGTTAGACTATGACGCTGACATGAATGCCATTGTTAAATGTACTGATTACGATACCAAACGTCCTGTAGAAGTGACCGCACTTGGAATTGCTGTCTATATGGGAAACAATGACATCGTCTTAAGTTTATTGGATCGTAAAGCAATAATTAATTACTGTTCAACAGATGAACTTCATGATTTGCAAGTTGCTGCATCAGAAGGCCATGAAGAAGTCACAAGGACTTTGCTGAAACATGGTGCAAATGTTAATTTCGTAAATAAATATCAAGAAACTTCTCTTCACTATGCAGCTCAATATGGATATTATGACGTAGTAAAAATTTTGATCGATTTTGGTGCAGATATTAATTTAATTGATATAACACATCGGTCTGCACTTCACAATGCAGTTTACAATGGTCATATACGAATAGTAAAATATTTATTAGATAGAGGAGCAGATATAAACGCACTGACCCAAGGGGTATCCCCATTATATATAGCATGTCATAGAGGTTTTACAGATGTGGTTACGTGTTTACTAGATTTACGTGCAAATCTTCATTTAGTGGATAAATATGGACGAACTGCTCTTCATGTTGCTACCATGGTAGGCCACAAGGAAATAATAACAAGTTTATTAGATCGTGGTGCAGATATAAATGAAGTAGCCCAAAAGCAATTAACTCCTTTACATATAGCCTCTGCAGAAGGTTTTACTGATATCGTTCGATTTTTTTGTGGAGATGGGGTCCAATCTGAATGCAATAAATATATATGGACAAACAGCACTTCATGTTGCCACCAAGGCAGGTCACAAAGAAGTAGTAAGAATCTTGTTGGAACATGGAGCAGATATAAACGCAAAACTAAAAATAAATCGGGTCGCTATGTCTAGAGAAGTTGACGCAGTTTCTGAAGACAATAAAAATTATTTTAAATATGACGAATCAACTACTTTAATTTTAGCATCCAGACAAGGCTTTAGGGATATAGTCAATCTTTTGTTAGATTATAAGGCAAATGTTAATTTAGTAAATATTATGGGAACCACCGCTCTTCATGCGGCTGCTGAATTTGGTCACAAGGAAATCCTGCTCAGTTTATTAAAACATGGTGCAGATGTCAATGCTAAAAAAGATTTAATCACACTGCTTTGTCACTAGCAGTGCTTAACGGCCATAAAGAAGTTGCAGAAGAATTAATAAGATATGGTGCTGATCCAAGAGCATTAAAAGATGTAGGAAGAGTACCTAAGCATTTTGCGGATAGGAGATTTATCACTTTTATAGGTACACTATTATTAAAGACTGGAATATGTACGCTGCAAATTATATATATGGTATCGAAGTATAGGTAGATTTAGTACAAAACATATCATATTAGATTTACCATTAGAGACAATAAAGCTATATTACCTATAAAATGCTATTTTTGAGCTGTGCAGCCTAAAGTGATAATAATACATTTCTATTTGAATATATATTCAGTACATTTTAGGTAAGTACAATAAAATAATAATAATTTTTTATGTTTTATAGATCGCTTTAAATTTTGTTATGTTTGGCCACTTGTTTGTCTATCATGAATTCTTGTCCAAAGATGATTTAATTTTACATAAGTATATTGTCGCCTTAGTAAGAACAGCGTGTAACTCCACTTTAATACAAAAAATTTTCAATAAAATTATTACATATTACATTTCAGTAAAAAATATAACAATTTTTAGTAGGCATTTAGTTTTTGCCTTCTCCTGTAAAATTATCTAAAATGGAGTTAAGCGGTTTTCTTACTAAAGTGATGAAATGAATAAAAAAGATTTGTCAAAAAAGTAATTCTTCATAAAATAAAATTTGCTTGTGAAAAAATTGGATTAACGAAGAGAACATGTTGATTTTGTATCCAGGATTCGCAAAAACCCAAAATTTTCAGCCGTAAACGAATGTGATCAAGACGTTTTTGCTTAATTATGGAGTTCAAAAAAAAATATTATTGATTACAAACATTATTCTAAATAATTTTTCCCAATTACATTTTGCTTATAAATAAAAAATAAAGGTAATTTACTATTGAAGAAAAATCATGTTTTTTAAGTTTTTCTTCGTGAATCCTATTTTCTTTTACAAGCAAAACAAAATGAAATTTTTGGCCCATTTGTACTCTTGTTAACACCACCCGTGAACAGTCTGTATATAATGTGAACCATTAGGTTTGCAACAAATTCAAAACTTTGTTATTGACACCCGGTATACAGTTCTTGTCTAAAGTCAGGACCCCTCTTCTAACTTTTAAATTGTTTGGTATTTTTCATGAATATTGAAGGACAGTATGGTAAGACAACATAAACCAAGTTTTAGGCAAGAACTGACAGATATAAATGTCAAACTAAAAGTTAGGTGCCGCGCCATTTTGAAAAAAATGGAAAGGGAGGTCTTATGGCACATAAGTTTAAAGCTTCTGACGGATATTTTATAACCCCAGAATATAAAGATATTAAACCTTTTTCTATTATGAAATGGCGGTACGTTAAAAATTATGTAAATGCCTGATTTGGAGGGCCATATTTTCGAAACTAATAAAGTAAGATAATAAATCAAATCTGGAATTTTCATAGAGCTCTTTTAAAGATCTATTTAATAGTAACGTTGGTGATAATATACAGGGTAGAACAAAAAAATATTTTTTTAATGACCAACTTTGTATCACCATTAAAAAGATATTTAAAAGACCTTTAAGAACATACCACATTAAGTATATTTAACTTTATTAGTTTTGATAATATGGTTCGCCATTTTGTAGTAGGAAAAGTATTGACTTTATTTTCTGGAGTTACTACGGTTATTAAGTAGGTACTCGTCCGAAGCTTTAATATGATATACCCCAAGGCCCAACACCGAACCATTTAATTTTTTTTTCAAAATGGCGCCCACCTATTAGTTTGACATTTGTATCTGTCATTTCTTGTCTAAAATTTGCTCTATGTTGTCTTACTACAGTCTTTAAATTCTTATGAAAAAATACCAAACAATTCAAAAGTTAGGAGGGGTGCTGACTTTAGACAAGCACTGTAGTTAAACGAAACAATTTGTTTGTTAATAGAAAACAGTGTAGAAACTGTAAAAACATATACACGACGTGCAAACTCCATTCTTTCAATTGAGTTTCAATGTGTTGAACACCACACCACACCTTTGGCAACACGAGGGCACCAGGGGTAGCCTGGACCACCCCTATATTATTCCCCTCCTCTAAAATAAGAAATGGGCGCTTTTTGAATCCCAAATTAAATGCCAGTTTGAATTTTAATAGCAGGTTTTGTATGATTATTCTTAAATTCTAAAAAAACATCCTCCCAATAAATATATTCTGCTGGTGGAAAGTCGTTTATTCGCTTAATTACGAATAAACCACCAAAAATAATTTTAATTCTTTAAATCTAGGAAAGTAGAACCGATTTTATAAAAGTAGGCAAATTATGAAAAAATCAATAATAACAGTTGCCAGAAGCTGATAAAAATTTAACCTCGAATTAATATTTCTATCTCTATGGAGTATCCCTTTTAACAAAAGGCATTCTGCCTATAAAGTTTTTTCATTCTACTTGCGATAAAATAGTAGATAATTTAGAGGTCAGCTTTACCAGATTAGTAATGTTTTAATCCCCTAGTTAAAAACACATAGGTACCTATTCTGAAAATGGGTTTCTTAATTCAGCAATTATTTTTTCCAAATATTTTCCAGTTGATGTTTTCTCTCATATACAGTGCCTGTCTGTGCCTAAAGTCAAGAACCTCCCCACCCTTCTAACTTTTGCATTGTTTGATATTTTTACATAAAAATTTATAGACAACATTAACCAAATTTTAGGCAATAAATGCGTAATATAAATGTCAAACGGAGAGTTAAACGCTTTTAAAAAAATTAAATGGAAAGGGGTCTTGTGACCTATTATTTTAAAGTTTCTAAAGAATACTTTTCAACTCTAGAACATAAAGTCGATATCTGTACCTACCACAAAATGGTGGACTAACCAGAACTATTCTGATACCTAATTTTAATGGCCATATTTCCAAAACGAATAAAGTTAGATATAATTATTGTGGTATTTTCCTAAAGGTCTTTTAAATTTCTTTTAATTGGTAATATTGCTGATAATATACAGAATAGGATAAAGGATATATAATGGTTTTTAATGACGGACCCCGTATATTATAGCACCATTATAAATATATTAAAAAACCATACACCACATTAGTATATCCAACTTTATTAGTTTTGGAAAAATGGCCGTCCAAATCAAGTATACAACAAGTTTTAAAGGTACCGCCATATTCAGGGCCGTGCCTATCGGGTGGTGCAAGTGGTGCAAGGCACCAAGGCGCAATGCTCCGAGGGCGGTATTATGTAAATAAACTTTTGAATTCGAAAACAGACCTTTTTCTTGCTCCTAGGGGCGGCCAATATTTTTTGCACCACGGCGCAAGTCACTCTAGGAACGGCCCTGGCCATATTTGAGGTATAAGTACTAAGGTATTTTATTCCAGGGTTATAAAGTGGGTATCTACTCTTTTGAAGCTTAAAAATGATGTCCCATAAGACCCCCTTTTCCTTTTAAATCTTTTTTTTAACAAACCCCAACTTTTAGCTCGACATTTATATCTGTCATTTCTTGCCTAAAAATTGGTTTATGTTTTCTTACTATAGCCCTCAAAATTTCCTGAAAAAGTATAGAACAATTTAAAAGTTAGAAGGGGGATCCTGCCTTTAGACACGCACTGTATACAAGCTGGCTTTTAAAAGGACCTGTTTCCAAATTATATTAAAAGTCGT
The DNA here is from genome assembly GCA_014170235.1 of Listronotus bonariensis. Lineage (NCBI taxonomy): Eukaryota > Metazoa > Arthropoda > Insecta > Coleoptera > Curculionidae > Listronotus > Listronotus bonariensis. The sequence goes on along the minus strand of JACEGR010001613.1, from coordinate 31,819 downwards.
CGTATATGATTCCCAAACTAATAGTGGTAAAGACCTGCGTTAAAAAAAAATAAAACAAAATTGAGAAAGAGTAATCACTGAAAAGTATTTATAGTTCTAAGAAATGTTTATTTATTTATTTAAAACATCCATCATAAATTACAGGATAAAATAAAAATAATATTAAAAAAGAAAACTATAGAGCCGTGTGCAAAATTATTAAAAAACATTTTTTGCTCTTGTCAATCAATATGTCACAAATGACAAAATGTTTTAGCTTTATTTTAAAATTATGGTTTAGAGTGCAGATTTAAAAAAATAATAATAATAAGATATTTTTTGTACATAATGATTACAAAATGTCATTAAAGGTGACCTTAAACTATATAAGGCTCGTCATAAAGAGGTTGTACATTTTTTTTGCAATTCCAAAATTAAATATGCGGGATAAACTGAGGAGGGACAAAATCACCTCCAAAATTTCAAAAATTGTAGACCAAACTTTTTACTCTTCAATTGTCTTAAACGAAGTTAGCGAGTATTATATTTTCTTATTTTGAGAAGAAGACAGACAATCGAAAAATAGGCAAAATTTTGATTTTTCTAAAAACTGATTGCTATAATTTGAACACAGAATATTTTTAAAGCCACCCTGTACTTCCACAAATATATTTGTGGCAATGAATTTTCTAACCAAAGAGGACTTTTTATGAAGAGACACTTTTTTTGTAGAGATAATGATATAATTTTTAAAAAATTCATTTGGTAAGAACTTCCGAAGACACGCTGTAGGTATAGGGTGGTTTAAAATAAATGCAAAAACTGAAGGAACTAATTCCTTGTTAGTTTAGTGTATAAACGGTGTATTAGGGAAGTATCGCGTTAACAAAGATTGCGAAAAAAACGGGAATATTATAAAAATAAATAAATTTTCCTGTCATGGATCGCTTTGTGTTAATAAGATAAAAAATATAATCCTATTTTTTCGCCATCTTTGTACAGGGTGGCGCCTTTTCGTTGACCTTGCAGGGTATATCGAAACCTAAAAGAGATAGAACAAATCTGATTGCGCAATATCGATTTCAATTTTTGAAATAAATTCAATGGTAAAAGCAAACCATGGCTAACTTCACTCGTTTTGTAGATACAGAGTGTTTTTTAAATTTTATCAATTTGGCCAGGTACTTGTAACTCGCTTGATATTAGAGATAAAAGAAAAATGTAAATAGAAATGCTTTAGGAATTTTTACGAGAAGCTCAGTGGCGTACCTACATTTTTTCCATTGACTTTTATTTTAAACTAATAACACAAATTTGTTTTTTTTAATGGAATACCCTGTATATTTTGTCATAAATAGGATGGTCTCCTTAAAAGCTATAAAAATACCACATTAAATATATCCATTGTTAATAGTTTCGGAAATATGGTCATCATCAGATTTTTTAACGAAACACCCTGTATATTATATTACCGTTGCAAAGATATTTTAAATAGGTTTAAATAAATACCACATTTGATATATTTATCTTTTATAGTTTTGGGAATATGACCGTATATATCAAAAAATAGTAGATATACGCATTAATATTTGGACGCTCATATATCAGAAACTATTGGAAAGTTATTTTAAATGTAATAATTTTTAAAGGTCTTTAAAATGTCTTTTTAATGGTGTTTTATTTGAAAAATGCTATTTTTTTATTAAAGTCCGGACGATGGCTATATTTCCGAAACTATTAAAAATTAAATATATTAGGTGTGGTATTTTTACAGCTTTTAAGTATATCTTTCTATTGGTGATAAAATATACAGGGGTTTTCATTAAAAAAAACAACTTTGTGTTATAACTTTAAAATAAAAGTCAATGGAAAAAATGTAGGTTGCCACTGAATTCTACCTAAAAACCCCTAAATTTTTCCTTTTAACATTTTTCTCTTTCTCTAATATCAAGCGAGTTACAAGTGCCTGGCCAAATTGACAAATTTTGAAAAACACTCTGTATCACCAAAACAAATCAAGTTAACCATGATTTACTTTTACCATTAAGTTTGTTTCAAAAAATTGAAATCGAGATTGCGCAATCAGATTTGTTCTATCTTATTTTAGTTTTTGCTATACCCTGCAAGGTCAACGAAAAGGCGCCACCGTTTTATAAAGTACTCGTCAAGAGCCATCATGTGCCACAAGACTCTTCTTTCCATTAAACTTTTTGTTTGCAAGATGATGCCTAGCAACCATATAGAAATTTTCATCTGTCGATTACACTTTAAAATATAGTATTAATGAAATGAATGTAATTTTTTATGAACGAAATTTATTGTTGGGTATATAACCTGTAGTAATATCAGTTTAAAAACATTGAAATAATAAATTCCTGAAAAAAATAAATACTTGAATTAATATTTATTTATTTTTATAATACAGGGTATCTGACTATATTTTGACCCATTTTAATCACGAATAACTTTAGAACAAATAGAGGTATCAAAATGACTTTTTCACAGGAAGTCTTAAATTTTTTAAGTGTTTTTCATATCCTCGCCATTTTGTTGTGACAGTCTTTTAACACAAAAATAAAATGGCCGATTTTCCGATATTGGCAATTTAAATTAAGGAGCAGCAGTGTTGCAATTCGGTCAGTCAGCTGATAAAAATGAGTATCTAGATCAAAAGTCAAAAATATTTACCATATTTGCAGAAATATACGATTTTGGGTTTGTGCCTCTGCTAAAAGCAAAAGCACTTTTGAAAACAAGGCATTAAAATGGAGACAAAATAATAGGCATCATATAGTTTAAAAACCTAAATAAAATAAAGAGTATAGTTACCAGCTAACGTTCCGCGTAATTTTAATTTATAAAATGACAAAACGTAAGTACTGAATAATTGCACTTAAACTGTAGGCATAACAAATCCAACTTTGCACCTTTTGCATGGCAGAATTGTTTACGGAATCTATGATGACAACCACCAAAACACTTAGTACAAATTGTAGGCTAATTCTTCTTGTATTTTTTTTTGTTTCATTTATTTGATAAATTATAAAAATTATTTAAAAAACACGATATTAACTGCCACAAAAGCAAGAAAAATTTGACTATGAATTGTTATGGACTCTTATACTAGTTTAAAATTATGCCGATGAGGGCTTTTCAACAACGTTGCAGCTTAATTTTAATTACCATTAAAGCCAACTTTGTCATTTTAAATGAAACGCCTTGTACATTTTTTAACCATCTTGAAATTCAATCTTTTTCCTCTAAAAAAATGTATCATAACTTATCGTTATTTCAAAAAATAATGAATTTATTGGTCTCTAAAAAATTACCTGCATGGCATATAAGAGTATTATTTGACAATAAAAATTTGCTACATACAAGGTAACAGAAAAAAATACGGTAATAAAGCCATAAGTTATTTACAAAACAATAGTTACTGTAAAGCTAGATTAATTTTTATATAAGGAGAAATATTTTAGAGATGGTAAACAAATATACATGGTGTTCTATTTTAGATAACAAAGTTGTCTCATATTGGAACAGCCACCCTGTATATAAACATAAATATAAGAAAAACATATTATAACACCCATTGGCGACAGTATTTCTTTTTTGTTTTTCACGAGTATTGACCATGCACTAAAAATGCATTGTGATGCGCCTAAAAAGTAAAGTTTAAAGACATACAAAGGTCAATACACTTTATTTTCTTCTCTTAATGACCATTACAGAACGTTAGACAAACATCAGTCATAAACTGGCCTCTGCATGTCATAAGGTGTTATTTGCTTTTTTCTTCTAAAAGCTTTTTAACGTTTATATTTATCTAATAGCGTTAGAGATCAGATTTAATGGCTACAAACAGGCGCGGAGGATATTGAGATTTTATATAAGTGCCATATGTGAAAAATTTTTGAAGAAAAAAAAGGTCATTACCCCTAGAAAATACCAACTTAGTAAAACTCTTCACACACGTACCTATTCTATTTTTACCCAATAAAAAAGTTGAAGAGCAAAAAAAAGGTCCTTATCCCTAGACCCTTATTCTTTTTGCCCAATAGCACAAAGTTTTGAACACTTTTGAAGAACAATCAAACAAAAAAAACAGAAAGATTCTTTTCGCATATGGCTGCATTGCACCCATAAATTTCACCTTACTTGCCCCCACTGGCTACAAAGAAGTCTTAAACTGCTCACAGACTATGCAGCTGGTTGTGCGACAGGTTGTACAACTCAAGTATATTCGACCGTCGAAACGATAATCGCATATTACATATGTACAGGATTTTCATTTACATTTTGCCATACACTTTTAACTGTAACCAAGAAAAATAGAAAAAACGTCCTTCTTAAAAGTTTTATACTTTTTCATCTATTACACAGCCCCATTAAAAAAATGATAGTTCATACACAAGAATCAGACATATGTACTCCCATTTATTATTCAATGCTGCATCCGAATTTGAGCTCAGAAATAAACCTACCCTTCTGGAATTGGCTCCAGGAGCCTCTATAGTCCCTAAAATACGGTTTCCGGGATAAGGTGAGGTCAAGGGTGCATTATCAAGCCAAAGCCTGATTTGTGCTTGACAGGTATACGGCTGACTGAAATTTTCTGTTTGGGTCGGAAAAATTACACCTTAGGGGCTGGAAACCCCGTGTTTTAATCATAGCAGTCACAACATTAAAATTTTTATTTACATTTGAATTCTGGACCTTACCCTATGCGCGAAAAGTTTATGGCCTGTTGAAATTCTCAGGTTGGTACCGGGAAAATAACCCCCTAGGGGCGGAAAATAGTTTTTAGATTTAGCAATCACAAAAGTGGGATTTTTATGTATTTCGAAGTTCTGGAACTCATTCAGTGTTTGAAAAGTTTTTTGCAAGCTGAAATTTCCAATTTGTGACCGGGAAAATTACTTTTAGGGGCCGGAAAATTGTATTTTAGGCGTAGCAGCTACAACGATGACATTTTTATGTTCTTTTAAATTAAGTAAATAAAAATGACAATGTCTCGATTGGGATGTCAAAACCGCGATTTTCTGGCTGCTAAGAGGTCATTTTCCCGGTCCCAAACTGGGAATTTCAGCTGGCCAAAAACTTTTCGAGCACAGAATGAGTTCCGAATTTAGAAATGCATAAAAATCCCACTGTCGTAATTGCTAAGTAAGTCAAAAAACACTTTTTGGCCCCTAGGGGGTCATTTCCCGATCCCAAACTAAAAATTTTAACAGGCCATAAGTTTTCGCGCTTAGTGTAAGGTTTAAAATTCAAATGTACATAAAAATTTCACTTTGTGATTGTCTAAAATACGATTTTCCCGGCCCAAAAATGAAAGTTTCAGATAGCTGTAGACCCGTCGGTCGAGCTTAAATCCGGTTTTGGCTTCAGAATGCACCCTCGACCCCGTCTAATCCCGGAAACCGTATTTTAGAGCTTAAGAGGCCTCTGGAGTTAATTCCAGACGTGTAGGGTCATTTCTATGCTTGGATTCGGATGCAGCGTCGAAAAATACATGGAAATAAATATGTCTAATTCTTGTACATAAATTTTCATTCTTTTGTGTGGCTGTGTTATCTTTTGAGCATAAAAATGAGCACCAAAAACTCAAGAAAAATGAAGAGGTAAAGTTTTTCTTAAATGGGACAACCTGTATATTATATCACTATTAAAAAGTTCTTTAATAGTTTCGGAAATATGGCCATTCAAAACTGGGTATAATTTCCATTACATCTACAGTATCACCTTAGGGCCGTATAATAGAAATTATATCTACTATTTTCAGATTTCAGATCATATTTCGAAAACAATTAAATATAGATATATCATATGTGAAATTTTTGTAAAGATTTTTAAAAGACCTTTTAAATGGTGATATAATATACAGGGTGATCATTTTTAAGGCACTCTTGCTAACTTCTTTATTATTGGAGATACGAAGTCGGTTAAAGTAGTAAAGTTATAGAATTTTTTCGCCGATTAAAGTGCTGTCAACAAAAAAAAATTGAACATTGGGTTTGCAATTTATTGCCAATAATATAAGTTTTTTAAATGGAACACCCAGTATATTGCATCACTATTAAATAGATATTTTAAAGAGCTTTAAGAAAATACCACATTTGGTATGTCTATCTCTTATAGTTTTGAAAATATGGCCATTCAAACTTGAAAATTATGTCAAATTTTTATCTTTACAGTTCCAAGCTATAAGTAGCTACTAAGTTTATTGAGTTTAGTGTTGAAGATAAAATATAAACTATATTATAAAATATACATTATATCTACTATTTTTTAGATGGATTAGAATGTATATTGCATCACCATTAAATAGATATTTTCAAGAGCCCCCTACAGTTTTAAATATATGGCCATCCAAATCTGAAAACTATGTCAATTTTTATCTTTACATAAGTACTTACTAAGTTTACTGTCAATATAAAATAGACAGACTTCGGTCGAGGGCCATTTGGGCAACCAATAAAAGAAACTTTTAATAGTAGCAGTAGAAAAATAGACATTATATCTACTATTTTGAATGGTCATATTTCCAAAACTATAAGACATATCAAATGTGGTATTTTCTTAAAGCTGTTTAAATTATCTATTTACTGGTGATGCAATATACAGGGTGTTTTATTTTTAAAATGCCAGCTTACTATCAAATGCCCGAGGATGGCCATATTTCCGAAACTATTAAAAATTGGATATAGCACATAAGGAATTTTTTAATTATTTTTGAAAGATCTTTTGAATGGTGATGGTGTTCCATATAGGGTGTTCTATTTAAAAAACAAAGTATATTTTTGCAATAAATCAAAAACCCGTTGTTCAATTGTTGTTTTGTTGGCAGCACGTTAATTAGCGGAAAAAATACCACAACTTTACTAATTTAACCGACTACGTATCTCCAATAATAAAGAAGCAATAGTGTCGATTATCGATAATGGAAAATGAGGGTAGGATTTTGTGTCAGTAATAATTTAATATACTAATGTGTAATGGTTTTAAACCATAATTTTAACTCCAAACACGTAAAAATATACTTACAACAACCACGACTAATAGAAGAGTAAACTACAATTCAGTGAAGAAAAGACACGCCCCCGTCAGTTGTATCTCACTTTCAAAATATGCCCCTTTTTGTTGCTCGCACACTATTTAAACGAGGCGATTAGAAAGAAATAGTTGACTGCAGTCTTTATTTGTTAGACGCCTGTGACTTATCATAACTTGTTTGTTGATTTTAGTTTTTACAAAAAATTCCGCTAATTATTCCGTGACAAAAATTAGTTTAAGATCTTTTTTCAATATTAATTATTATTTACGCTCAGAATTGATGTTTTTTGTTTTATTTAAAACACTTCCTTTTTTAAATTATTAGTCATTATTTGTATTTAGCAATAACTATGGAGACCTAGAGTCTCCATACCAATAACTTCCCAAGTTTATCAGTATAGGTCACCGTGTGTCGTCGTTGCAACGACCATTTTTTTATTAAATTTTTTTTATAGTCAATTACGAAAGACACTGTAATTTGTTTCTTAGTAGTTGGTGCCAGGATAAAAACTTTATACAAATGGAATTGTATTATTTTCCCCAATGACAAAACAATACAATACTTACAACTGAGGAAATGAAAATAAAATGTAACAAATTTTAATTGGTAAACTTTTTATTATATATACCTTTTCAACAACACAACAACAGGTTTTTAATATTTTACATTTTTTGACAATAAAAAAGGTTCTAAAATTTAAAGTTACCATAAAATGTCCTATTTGATTTTTTTACATATTTAAAATTTAAAGTTTTGATCCTAATGTTTAGTTTTTAATGAAAAGCACTTTTTTACCAGATAATTGAGCTCTAAAATTGAACCTTATGACTTTTAACCTTTACCTAGTTAGTACTGTTATATGAAAAATACAGAATTATAGAATTGGAACATTGTTTTTCTTCTAAAAAATAATAGTTAGGCTTCCCTGGCCCATTTTTACCAATTATTACTAACAAACTAATTTGTCGTAAGTAGCTTCATTTTGACGAGACGCCCAACTTGTTTCCTTACAAAAATTTTCTTTGGTGGTAGCTTGCAGTGGTAGCAGGAATGAAATGTATTGACTTGACGAATATCAAAATTTATTACTAACAGGGATTTTCTCTCTTAATTTTCAATAAACTTACCTAAATAAACTGAAAAAATATTTGTCTTACAAAATGCAAGGTTTTACCAAGAGTTCCCCACCACCAACATGTATGATAAACAATATCGTGAAAAATAACTACTAACCAGCTAATTTGTTTTCTGGTTTTTAAATAGTATTTATATAATTTAACACCCACATTGTCCTACAAATTGCGTGGTACCTCATCCTGGTTTATTTATATTCATTAAATCAACATATTTTATCCTGCTACCCCTGTATGCTACCACCAACGAAAATTGTTGTAAGGAAAATAGTTGGGCGTCTCGTCAAAATGAAGCTACCTACGAAAAATTAGCTTGTTAGTAATGAATGGTAAAAATGGTTCAGGAATCCCTAATTATATAAGGTTTTTTCATTGTGTTCTGCTTTGCTTTTTAACGCCATTTTTCCCCAACATCACCTTTTTCCAATAAATCCTCGCTGCGCTACGAATTCCAACAAATGTTGTTTCGTCTATGTATCGTAAAAATTTAGCCAGGTTTAGCCTACAGAAACAACTCTAAAATGATTCAATTAATTTCTAAAGTTCTTTTTCTTTTGTGTTGCAGATTGCACTACTCAGAATAACTGCCTAAGCTGCGGACCGAAAGGATGTGTTAAGTGTCCAGAGCTTATTGTATACCCCACAAGAAAATGCGTAAGCTCGTGTCCCTTTGGCTACAATTCCAAATGGAGCACCATGGTAGATTACGTAGGAAAAGTATGCATTCATAATGGTAATTTTCTAGGATTATCTGCAAATGCATTAACAATTTTTACTGGTATTGTCGCCGGAATAGTATCATGTCTCCTAGCATTTATTGTTGCGATCATCTACATAAAATATCGAAGAAAACATACGCAACAACTAAGTGATACCAACTCAGAATCTGATGATACGCCTGAAAGAAAAGACTTTTAAAACAACTTGAAACTTTGAGGCCCTTACGCTCAGAACTATCTTGACATGCTTAATGACACAAGACAGCAAATTAGACAACTTCACAAAGATGGTGACAACAGTGCTATTTCTGCCTACAAACCTGTTCTGCGTGATCTGGCCAAAATTTTGCTTCTTCTCAATAGGCCATTAGACAGAATATCCATACCCGATGACTGGGAACATCTCTTTAGTTGGGCTGAAAAAGCTTTAAAGAGGTATAAAAGGATGAGTGATTCTTCTCAACCTCAAGTTGCTCAGTTGATAAACTTTTTGCAGTCTCCGATTATACCAAGTGACCTTGATGAACCAGAATACTCAATTCGCGGTAGTACTACTATGAGTACTTTCAAACCGGAACAAGTATTTGGATCATCCATAAGTTTGCAGAATGCAGCAATTAAGAGTTTTAGTAATAGTTATGAAACATACCCAAATACTTTAAATCCAGAATGGAAATTTGAATATTCGTTAGTGGGAAATACATCTGAATTCGATCCAGTAGCGTGGAGAAACAGTAAAGAGTTTCTGAGTGGACCTTTGTTTTTAGAGGACGATTTTTATCAGTTAGGATTTAGACCGCAAGATGAAATAACTACCGAGTTGTGATAAAGTGCAAATTAATTTTAGTGATTACCTTAAGAATGACAGCATATCCGCTTTATTTTGTATAATTTATATTTTTTGTATAATCTTAAGAACTCTTGATATTTCTGATAAATGGGCTGCTAAATATGTGACGCCCTCTCAGCAAAGTATTCTCTTGGTGATTTATGAAAAAATATTGATTAAGGCATGCACTAAGGTATTAGGCTCTTAAATTGTATATTGTACGTTTTAGTTTCCAATAAATTTTAAATATGTTAATAGAATTTGATAAAATGTTTAATATTTTAAGGCAGTAAAGTTTTATAAAGAGTTTATACTGATACCAGAAATGAAGTTTACGCAAACAATCGAATATTATACCATCTTACGATGTGAACCCACAGCCCCGTAAAATAACTTGGATAACTACAAAATAACTAGAGTAACTTGCAAAACAAATGCGAAGTATTTAAGGAGGTGAAGACTTGTTTAAAATAAAATGTAGTTTGTTTTTTAAATATGGGGTCGAAACCAAATTTGAGATACAAAAATTATAAATAACATCTTTATTTGTTATTATAAAACAACAAAATACTTTATTTAATTACAAAGTTATATCAAATAAAGAAATATTTTAAACTTGTGTAACAATCTTTTTCTTAAATTAGTATTCCCGTTCCGAATTGTAATAATTTAGCTACATTTTATTTTGTTTTTTTTTTCAGTTAGTTTATTAGGAAAAACACAGGTGATGAAAAAGATTTCAAGTAAACCAGGCTATCAATATTTTTTTAAGTGATAGTTGCATAAGTTTTTCTGTAAATTTATTTTAAAAAATGATTGGAATAGATTGTTGCAACCCCTTTATAAGCTTTAAAAAAGTGTAAAAATACGAAAAAATGTATTTTTATGAACGTAATATTTTTAAAAAATTGGCCAGGGAGCTTCCGAGTAACTACGATCATATGTATATAGTATATGATTGTACATCGTTAAACTGGATCCGATTTAGCCGATCGAATCGAGCTTGGAAGCGGATTCTGATTAGTTACTTTGAACAAAACCTTCGAAATCGATCAGTTAGAGCTCGTTCCTGGGTTCGATTCGATTGGTTGGGTCGGATTCGGTTTGACGATATACGCGTACCCAATGTCTGCGAATAACCCCATGTTTATACAGCAAAATACCCTTATTTTGAAAAGGAATCACTTCATTAATTTGTTCGTCTTTGTTTTGAAACACTCTGTATAAAAATAACATCAATAAAAATTATAAAAATAGCTCAGAAAGAAGGTTTAAGGATTTTCATTTAGGGCCTAATATCTCTGCTATGTGGTAACTTTTTTTTAAGTATTTGGAGTATTTTTATTTTTACTGGATATTTTGGTTGTATTTTGTTTTTTCTGCAATCCAGTCGAAACCTTTTATTTAAGTACTCGATTTTTGAAAGTAAACACAAATTTATTAATAATAATAATGATATTTCTTGGCTTAACTAAATTAAACATAATTTTAAGTTTGTTTAAAAAAATAAATACTGTCAAAATACTCTTTGACCTAATACCCCCACTTAAGAAAGTTAATTATTTTTAACGTATGTCAATTTTAAGTTGTGAAATTTACTACTACTGTAATAGTATATTACATTACAAGGGTGGAAAATGACTTATTTCACACGAGTGGGAATATTGTTGCACGAGGCGTCAGCCGAGTGCGACCAACCCACGCGTGTAAGAAAGTGATTTTCACACAATTAATGTACACTATTTTTCCTACGACCACAAGTTATTCACCAAAAAACAATAAAAGTTGTTTGTCTTCACGGAAAAAATAAGAAAACAATTGAAAACTTTTCATCACTAGGGTGATATATACTTTTCCTTACTGCGATATATTATACTGTTTAACAATATTTTTATATCAAAAATCACCTACCTAGTCGCTTTTTATCATTTAAGAATTAAAAAAGGTCCTCATTAAAAAATATTGCATGGCTTTTTCAATTGTAAAACCCATTAACAGCCTGATAACTCCAAATTTATTTTAAATAACAATGACAGCGATGACAGCTTTATATTATACTTTGCAACACTAGTGTTGTAAAGTACTTTGCAACACTAGTGTGATATAAGGCATTTTCTATGCATGAAAACAGTGTGCTATTTACTATTTTCACATGTGGTCGTAGGAAAAAGATTATTGCTTATTTCCAAAGATAAGTAATAATAATTCAGGAAACACTTTATAAGCCTTTATTTAAAAAAAAAATGACAAAAGCGAACTGAACAACAATCCTAGTTTTAAAATATTAGCAATTATACAAATGTACATAACAAATGTAAAACACACACCTGTTTCTTTTATTTTTATTTTTTTAATTATATTTTGTTTACTTGTAAATGTTTACCATAATTAATAATTTAGGGTTACTGTATTATCAGTATTAATTATTATTAAAGTTAAAATATAAGCTAAGTAAACCATTTTTATAACCGTTTGTCTTAGTATGAGATCTGAATAGGAGGCGACCTTCACCCATTTGTTCACCGAATAAAAACGGTTTTATATTAAAGATAATATTTAAACAAAGGTATTACCATAGGGTTGCCTAACAAATTATGGTCAAAGGCTATATTTAATTTAAAAACACCTCAAAATTGTTAATACACCTTGTATAATGGCAACCCCTAATAACACACTAATGCTAGTTATTAAAATATATATTTTTTAATAATACAGAATGTACCAAAAATGTTTTTATAGTTTAAAATTTAATAATTTTTCACAGTTTTATTTAGAAAATCGAATAAAAACATTACTGATATATTAGTAATGTCATGTAGAATAAAAAAATTAAAATTGACATTATGCTGGGTCAGTCAACAATTTTAAAACTTTTTTTTAATTGGTCCTAGCTTTGACCATAATTTTTTAGGCAACCCTGTGGCGATACCTTCATTTTAATACTGTCTTTAATATAAAACAGCTTTTATCTGATAAAAAGACAGGTTAAGGCCGCTTTCCATTCGGATCTTAGACTATCTATAATAATGGTTTTTGGTGTCAACCAAATTATACTAGTCATTTTATTGTATGTTTGTTTATTTTGTGCAAGTATGTATACATAAACACGTTCAGCCACTTCAAAAGGTTCATAGGCAATTAAGCGGGACCGAAGCGTCACCGCTCACCGCACCAGGAAATGTTTTCATGCCGGCATGCTTTGTCTAATTTCCACCCGTTAGTGATCTACACGCTTTAGACCCTCTTCTTTTCAAGCATTGGCATGATCCTTTTAAAGTAGCCAAACGTGTATATTTATATGACTGTATTAGTTTTAATAAGATTTATGTTGTGAATCTGTATCAAATATACAAGGATGGTTTCAATATGAACCGGAACTTGACTGTTTTTTTTTACCTTTTATTTTACATTTTTTTAACCTAGAAAAAAAACAAATGTTTATGTATGATTTTGGCCTATGTTACTTTTTCCATAAATAAATTAGCTCTAATAAGATTACTTTTAGAGTTATGTTCAGTCAGTTGAGGTACAGTGGCGGCGCCAGCTTTTTTAGGTTGGGCGATACCCGGCACTCCCGGCAGAAACATATGAAAGGTGGGCAACGGCAGCAAAATGTTCAAGTGCAACATTGAAATCAAATAGATACCGGGCGTTTCAATATTTAGTACAAATATTTTGGGCGCTTATTTTTGAGGTTCTATAAACTGAGAACAAAAACCACCCTACAAGCTACAGCCATCGTAGGTTGGGTAAAATAAATTGTTTAGGTTAAACTGTGGCTACATTTTTCCATTAAATCTCATGAACATTTGCACATCCCTATTAGTTTAGGAGTTTTATTTAATAGAGACAAAAAACAACATCATAACTATAAACACTTATACCCATCAGTATACGCAACGAGAAACAATACGTCGGCGATCAAAAAAGGGTAAAAGCACGGCTTAAAAGCATACCTACGTATCGTAATTAAATTCGTTATGCAACCACCAAATCAATTTTGTTCAGAATTTGTATCCTAACGTAGCGGGTGTCAAACAAACGCCTAATAGGTTTTTTCGTAATTTTACCGTGGATCAACTACTCTTTATTACGTGTTTAATTTAACAATGGATGCATTTTGAACACAATGTTTTTAACTCTTAGCTTTTAACTCACTTGTCAATTAATCAATCAAATTTTATGGTTATAAATCTTCTTTTCTAATTTTGACGTACCAAAGTCGGGATATGATACTGATCGCGATACGGATACGTGTGCGGTATTGATAAGTTTAACGTAACGGATTGGAATTAACGTATCGCTTCTGCGCAAGCGCATTACGATACGGATTCCTTATATGTTTGTTATAAAACAAAAGGTTTTCCAAAAACTGTTTCCTTAGTAAATATTTTGTAAAAACCAATGATTGACCTTTCTTATTACCACTCCTAGTGATATATGCTATTTTTTTTAAATAAATGACTTACATTTTGTAATTTCAATTTTAAATACACATAACTCACGAAAGAAAATTCGAAAGTTTTCAAACATTTTAATACAGTATTTTACTTTATATTTCAATTTTATACCAAAATTCTCTTCTAATGAAATAGCGCAACATACTCCAAAAATCCCAATCCGACATAAACTTTTTAAAAACTCCCCTGTCTGGCGCCTATTTTTTCATGGCGCCTGCCCCAGGCTGCAGCCTAGTCAGCCTAATGGTTAATACAGCACTGTTCTTTTGATTAATTTATCGAAATTGTACATATTTTTAAGCTATGTAATAAATATCAATGAATATTTATAATATTATTTGAGACACTAAAAAATTGTTTTAATTATTTTTGAAATTGCTTGCCAACGAAAACCTAGGGAAAAATATTATTTATTACATTTATACATATAAAAATATACTTTCCTTGCCTATGGGCCGCCACCACAAGGGGGCCTCCACCACATCATCAAACAGCTACACATTTGTCTACTGCTGGACATAGCTTCTCGTAATGACTTCCATTTTCTCTATTCGGTGCAACGTTCATCCAATTTCCCTGTTAGCGTTTTAAATCATCGGATCATCGTGTGGGTGTTCTTCCTCTATTGCGGACATTATTTGTTGGTCTCTACTCTAACACTCTTTTTGTTCACCTATTGTCGTTTGTTCTCGCTAGGTGACCCGCCCAATTCCATTTTAGGTTAGTGGTTCTTTCGATGCCCTTGTTCTTCTTCTTATTTCCACATTTTGAACCCTGTCCCTTAAAGTTAAACCCAGCATAGCTTGGTGCTATGCTCTTTGAGCGATTCGAATTTTATTTACTGTGTTTTTGGTTAGAGTCAGTAGTTCGGCTCCATATGTTAACACAGGCAAGACACACTGGTCGAAAACTTTTCGTTTAAGACATATCAGGATATTAGCTTTTAAAATGTGACCCAGCCTTTCAAAAGCTGCCCAGGCTAAACCAATTCTTCTGGTTATTTCGCATGTTTGGTTATCTCTCCCCAGACGAATCTTATGACCTAGGTACTTATATGAATGTACCTGTAACCAGGTTAGTCATAACTTTAATTTTAGCTATGTTCATTTTTAGACCTACTCTGCTCGATGCTTTAAGTTCGCTTAACATCTCTCTTGCTTCTCCTAGGTTATCTGCTATTAGAACTATATGGCCTACGAATCGTAGGTGGCTTAACTTTTCACCATCGATATTTATTCCCAGGTTTTCAATATTTAAAGTTTTAAACATATATTATATAGGAGTGTTATAAATAATTTGGGAGAGATAACGTCTCCTTGGTGAACTCCTCGCTCTGTCTTGAATACGCGAGTATCCTCATGAAGTCTTAAACTGGCGCTTGCATTGTTATATACGTGTTTGATAACGTTAATATATCTATAGTCCACTCTGCAGTCGGCGAGGGCTTGGAACATTTTCTGATGGTCAATTGTATTAAACGCATCTTGTAGTCGACAAAGATAAGGACCAAGGGTTTGTTGTACTCTACACATTTTTCAATAACTGTTTTGATTGTTTAAAGATAATCATTGACGCCATAACCATCACGAAAGCCTGCTTACTTCCGTGGTTGGTAGAATTCTAATTTCTTAGTTAACTTTTTGGTAATAATTCTCATAAAGAGTTTATATATTTGGGAAAGCAAGCTTATTGGTCTATAGTTTTGGATCTGTGCGATATCTCCTTTTTATGTATCAGTGTTACAATTGCCTTGTTCCATTTGTCTGGTGTTACACTACTCCTTAGACAGGTATTATAAAGCTTGGCTAATATTTTTAAGAGTGTTGTTCCTCCCATTTTAATACTTTCTATATTAATACCGTCATCTCCGGGGAATTTATTGTTCTTCATATCCTTTAATCTGTTTTTTATTTCATTCGGGCTAATGTCGGGAATATCATCTGAACCTCCACCACACTACAAAATAAAAGGAGAAGAATTAAAAGTGATAAAGGTTTAAAGAAAATTTGTCGTTTAATTGAAGTGAGGACGTTTTTATTTTTTTATTCAAAAGTTTCGGCTCTATATGAAAATGCTGAAAGGTCGTCGTTTCGAAGTAAGAAGTTTTCGGAGCTGTATATGAAAATGTTTGAGGAGACCTCCACCACATGCTCTGCCTATGGGCCGCCGAAGCGTAAATCCGGCGCTGGTTTGTGAACTGCTTAAAGGGCGGAAAGGTATACAGAATTAGGCAGTCGAATAAGTAAACTGGCAATCCGTAAAAGAAGTCAGTCTCACACGAATCCCGGCATGTAAACATTTCGTATTAGGAGACTAATAGTGCTTGTTTTGTTATTGCATTACTGGCCGATATACCTTGAGAAATAGCTGATACGATATAAAGATGCAGTTAACTTAAAAAAAAAACGAAAAAAAGTAAAAAAAATGTTGAACTACAACCCAGGTTTTGTAAATTTGTTTCAAATTGATCCTTCTATCACAGAAAATATCTCTTAATTATTTGTATGTGCTTATATTAAGACTTTTGTGGTAAATTTATATATAAGCGGTATTTACCTTATGTGCCATATTGCATGTTCCGTGTTTGATGTATCATTGGGGGACGACCGACTGGTCTGGTCATAATTACCTCCAACAAAGGTATTTACCATATCTGCTGGCTTGATGGGTTTTGTTTTATTGTTGCGTTTTCTTTTTCCAAATATATACTAGCGATTCAAATTAATGAATACCTGGGCGCATTTAGGAGTACTCAGCTGCTTAACCACTGGATAAGCGGAGTGTCAAAACTGTCAAAATTAAAACATCGTATTGGTTTAATTTAGCAGTTTTAACACTCTACTTACCCAGCGGTTAAGCGGCTGAGTACTTCTGAACTCGCCCAATGTCCAATGTTTCAAAACGGTCAACAGCTTATAAAAATGGGTATTTAGATAAAATACCAAAAAAATTTACAAAAATGAGAATTATTAATTGAAGATATAACAGGTCTTTTAAAAAAGGTCTAAGCAAGCGGAGTTCGTTTTTGTGTTGAAGTTAGTGACTTTCGATGATCCATGTGAGTGTATGTAAGTGACCGACGCGACGTGAGGGATAGTCGGCAAAGAAAGACAGCACTAATGAGTGAGAAAGAAACGAAAAGCCGTTGACAATAAAATTGGTATTCTTTACATTTACATACCATTGAAGGTCCTTAATACGGCATTTTGGAAAGCCTAGTCACATGGTCCAAAAATAAGAAATAGGAATCCAATTGGTAATATATGTATAGGGCTAGTCATTAATAAAAATATGAAAAATAACCAGGACCTTTTATCTTCAAAAAGTTTAAAGAAATGTTTTTTTAGAGTCTACGCGTCGGAGAGTATGTTTGATTTGATTTGATTTGGAACATCGATAGTAACATAGAAAGCTAACTATCGATAGGAAAGATACATCAAACAAGTAACAACATTTTTTCTTTAACAGTGTTTAAGAAACAATGTTTTAAAAACATCGATGTTAAGCCTTAGATGTCGCATACCTACTTCGGACCATCTCCTTTTAACGTTTGGGGAAAAAATCCGCAATGAACGTTTTGAACCGGCACGACATTTATATAAAATTGTTCATGTAGGACCTTCCGTACAAAGAAAGTTGGAGAGGTCTGCTAGGTGCCAGGTAGATACAATTTAGATGTAATATTGGTGCCATATCTCTTAGATTGGTTGCAAATCATTATATTATTTAGTTAATTGGCTTTCCAAACATAGATATCGAAACTCCTGAATCTGATTGGTGTTGACTCTTCCACTGGCGTAGATAATTGGGGGATGAAATGGATGAAGTATCTTTGAACGGCGTTTCGTATGGCAAAATAAAAAAATCAGACAAAAAAATTGAAGAGCAAAAAAAAGGTCATTATCTTTAAAAATATCATAATGTGCATAATCTGGAGAAACTACTACCAAAAGGCAATTCACAGGCCTTTGAACTGAAACACTCTACTTCAAAACCTCGTTTGTAATGACCGTTAATATGTTTTACCTTCCTGGAAAGGGATAATTACCCCCTTTACCCCTCCCCTTATCTACGCCAGTGTTCACCCTAGATTTCTATGCCCTTTATAGTGTTGACCCCTTGCAGGCAAGTAGAAAACGAGAACTAAACATATAATTGGCAATTCAATCGAAAAAATCAGCGAATCCTTTTTTCTACCCGCCCGCATCAATTAATTTAATATTTACATATGGAGGTTAGGAAGTAGGGGAGACCGGGGCTAGTTGACGCGTTTTTCACATATTCTTTTTAGCTCAGTTGTATTAAAGTTTTAAATAAAATTTTGATGTCAGATACTGGCTATCATATGTTTATTTTTATTTCCTATAGGTATTTTTTTATATTTTTATTGGTTTAATTATCATTAGAATTTTTTACATTAGTGCAGGGTGCGCCAACTTACCCCACTTTGGGGCTAGTTAACGCACACATGGGGCATGTTGACGCATATCTTAATTTATTTTTTCTTAAATATAAAAAATGGGAAAAACAAAAGAAGACTTTATTATATTACACAAAATATCGAATAACAGCCAATACAAAGAAAGTATTATTAAATTTAAACGACTTTTAGTCAAAAAATAGCTAAAACCTTGATTTTTGTTTATAAAAAGAAATTAAAAAAACTTAAAAAGTAAGACTCTTTTGAAAAAATATGTCCTAAGCTTCAAAAAATAACTAAATTAACCTAAAACGTTTGCTTTTGAAATGTTGCTTTTATAACTAAAGACACTGAAAAAACTAAAGAACTTATTCACTAACACAATTAATGCAAATAAATAGAGATGGGATGTCACCTGCACATTCTGTATGTGCCCATTTTTGACAGGTGATACATTTAACCCATTCTTCTCCAGATGCACTATTTTGGTATGTATCCATACAGTACAGACAAAAACACTCATCTTCATCACTGCTTGAATCAACAATGCATTTATTGTTTTTCTTTTTATTGCCTGCTTTGGTTAAATTTTCTTTATTTGTTACCTGTTTTTTGTTTTTGTCCTTTTTATTTTCGTCCAAAGCTTCCTTTTTAATGGCACCTTTCTTTTTGTAGCTTGCTCTTCCCGTAACGCTTCTTTAACTGGGGTATTTGTTAGAATAGCTGTATGGCGTCTCTTACGATTTGGTTTTTGATTTTTTCTTTCGGGCGCTTTCGGCAAAGGCCTTAGCTTTAGCGCGAAATTTAAGCTTTAGTGCTGTGGCATATTCATAAGTAAATAATCGGACTTCTCTTGATGACAAACCATAATAAATATCGGCAGCTTGAAGAAGATATTCTTCAAGAAGGGCTTCTTGATCATCAGAAAAAACCTAAAAAAATAATTAGAGGTCTTCAAAATATTTTTTGAAACAAAGTACTGTCAGGCTTTACCTGTCGAGGCTTTACATATCCCACTTTAGTAATGGGCATTTCAGCTTCCCCAGACAATTCCTCCGCACTAGCTCTTTTTTAAACTTGCTTCAGGAATATTATATTCTTTAGCGATGCTCCGGACATGTTTACTATTATTCACAACTTCCTTTGCCGCCTTTAACATTATGTGGGGCGGAGTTGAGCCCTTGTCAGTTTTCCTTTTGTAATTTCTCATGGCTTTGCTAAAAGAAAATAAAAATATATTTGGTAGCATACCTGGGGCTAGTTGACGCACGCGTCATCTTACCCCGGATAAAGTGCGTCAAATAGCCCCAAGCGTATGTATGTGTTTTAACTTAAAAAAAAACAGAATTACAAACATAAATAATTTGTAATAAATAAATTAATAAAGTAGAAACAATAGGCTTTCATTAGGCATATTTAGTTTTTTATAGTTGTAATTAGAAAAAAGATATAACAAAAAATCCAAGAGAGTTAAAATTTACTTACGGGTATATGTGCCGTCGCCGTGCGTCGACTTGCCCCTGCGTCAACTAGCCCCGGTCTCCCTACTCCTCAATGTATTAAAAAGTGTCCATCGAAAGGAAGCAAATTAATGTAGCGCTACAGTAGCAAGTGCAAATATTTTAACCAATTCGATTACAAAATCACAAATACTAACACCCTGTATATATGTCGCAGTCAAATGATTATTTTAGGCAAATGGCTTCTGTCTAGGCAAATGCTTTCTGCCTGGGCAAATCACTTCATGAATTTAATTTTTTATTTAAAAGCCATTTGCCTAGATAAATTGCATTTGCCATTGTTCTTTTAGGCAAATAACTGTGATATATTTCATTACATATTAAGGTTAGTTCATAAGCTTGCGAAATGCGATTTGCGAATTGCGAATCCTGTTCGGATTGGTCAATTTCTAACAAAACATTTGAAAGTCGTTACAGTAGGTTTGTTCCAGCAGAATGTTGGAAACATGTTAGCAACAATCGTAAAACTCAAAAATTGTTACAAACATTAGTCAGAAATGTTGGCAACAGTTTACTGCTGGAACGAAAAATAAACAAGGAGTGCATACTGCTTGTTCCTCAATACAAAAAAGGTTATGTTAAAAATTGGTCAGTAATGTTTGAAGAAAGTTTGCAAACTTTTCAAACAGTTTCCAACATGTTTCCAACATCTTAAAACTACTGCTGGAACAACAAACAATTGTATAAAGTTAACTAAAGCTAAGCCATGACACTGCTGGAACGACAAATTTGACGTGCGCAGAATCCAAACGGTTGCAAACATTTCTGACAGCCTGCTGGAACAAACCTAGTAAAAAGTAAAAGCACATGTAATTTATTGTTGAAAGCGTTATAGACGGTGATGCAAAACTGTTACACTGGGGCGACTATGGGCCCGAATTCTGGAATCTCGCACGAAAATCTCGCTTGCGAGAAATGTCGCACGTTTATGTAGAACACTTTTGGAAGATGGTATTTTCGAACAGTTTTCGATTTTAAATTCGCGATCGACAATTTATCGCTTGTAGAAAATGTGACAACATCGAATTGTTTGTCTGAAAAGTCAAAGAATTCCTTTTAAAACCTCTAATAATTCCAAAATACAGAAAAAAAACAAAGTATTTTTTATAAGTCTTTTCTTTCGTTCTTTTAAAGTTTTTTTATTTTCTTACGTTTTCTCTGAAATTTACCAATTTTTTTAAATTTGAACATTCTATTTCATTCAAAATATTTTCTTTTTAATTTACGTGTTTATTTAGCTTTCAAGGAAAGTAAGTGTAAATTTGTTAATTGTTATGTAGTTACTATACATGCTCTCCAGTTTAACTCAACCGACGAGGGGTGATTCTACAATGAAAATTAGGAAAAACTTCATATAAACATATATATCCTATATGTCTTATGGTGGGTAAACATGTGACATTTATTTCATGATATTTATGTCAGACAGGAATTCTGGCTAATGTAAACGGTCAAAAATTTATGTAAGAAAAAAGTCACCACCCTTCAAATTTTACTTACTATTAAAACTTTAAAAACTTTCACAAGAATAAGGCTAAAGATGTATTCTATTCTTATCTAATAAAAACTTAAAGAGCAAAAAAAAGGTCGTCACCGACATCAACAAACAGTTTTTAAGGACAAAAATGTTAAAAGGTCACTTCTCATATGGGTGCATCCATACATTTCACCTTTTGGGTGCACCCACGTACTCGCCGCCACTGATGGTAGGTTAACATCTGACATTTATTTCATGATATTTATGTCAGACAGAAATTCTGGCTAATGTAAACGGTCAAAAATTTATGTAAGAAAAAAGTCACCACCCTTCAAATTTTACTTACTATTAAAACTTTAAAAACTTTCACAAGAATAAGGCTAAAGATGTATTCTATTCTTACCTAATAAAAACTTAAAGAGCAAAAAAAAGGTCGTCACCCACATCAACAAACAGTTTTTAAGGACAAAAAGGTTAAAATGGTCACTTCTCATATGGGTGCATCCATACATTTCACCTTTTGGGTGCAACCACGTACTCGCCGCCACTGATGGTAGGTTTACATCTGACATTTATTGCATGATAATTTATGTCATACAGAAATTCTGGCTAATATAAACGGTCAAAAATTTATTATATTTTATTCTATTTTTGTTTCTTGGCTTTGACACGTAATGTATTTAGCCATCATCAAGTGGTTGTGATCAAAAATTTATGTCCGATAGAAATTTTTTACTGTTTACATTAGCCAGAATGTCTGTCTGACATAAATATCATACAATAAATGTCAGATGTAAACCCACCATTACATTTGGTGGGCAAATGTTTTTTCTGTTTATTTATATAATTA
This sequence comes from Listronotus bonariensis, assembly GCA_014170235.1. Classification (NCBI taxonomy): domain Eukaryota; kingdom Metazoa; phylum Arthropoda; class Insecta; order Coleoptera; family Curculionidae; genus Listronotus; species Listronotus bonariensis. The sequence goes on along the minus strand of JACEGR010001613.1, from coordinate 9,375 downwards.
TCTTAAAAATCAACAGATAAAATCCCTGTTTGTAATACATTTTTGATATCTGTCAAATCAACACATTTAATTCATGCTACCCTGTAAGCTACCACCAACGAAAATTGTTGTAAGGAAAAAAGTTGGGCGTCTTGTCAAAATGAAGCTATCCACGAAAAATTAGCTTGTTAGTAATGACTTGGAAAAATGGTTCAGGGATCCCTAACTACATATGTCTATTTCGAGATTCTAGAATACATTTTTGACTTTTCATCGACATTTTGCATATCTTGCGTACAATATGGACTAATGGAGATTCGAGAATACCCTCTCTTGACTGCGACGTCAACACAAGTCAAACCAATATGGTCGTACGTCGTGACCCTTTATATAAAGGGACTCTGGTTTAGACGTAATACTAGCGCCATCTTTTAGATTGGTTAAAAATCATTTTAATATTTAGTTTGGTTTTCCAAACATAGATGACTTAACTGCTGTGTCTGACTGGTGTTGACCTCTTGCAGGCCAGTTGGAAACCAAAATTAAACAAATAATTGGCTACTCAATCGGTAAAAAATAACGAATCCTTTTTCTACCCGCCTACTTTTCATTCTGCCGGTCAGTGACCAATCTACGTGTAATGCATTGCGAAGGTTTGGGCACGCTCCAAAGAAGTGTGTAAGTCCGGTGTTTCGTGATCTAATAAAGTTAAAAAGTGTTTAGTGTTTTAAAATTTTTGAAGGTAGATTTATAGTTTCTAAATAACTTTCTCTACTTATTTTGAAAAATTTATATTTGAGCAGGCGTTGGCCCAAGAAACAAAAGCAAGTGGGGATTTGACAGTACAACGTTCGTTTGTTTTGATTAAAACATTGTAAATATTTTGGATTTTCTTGCTTTTTGACCGTAATAAATTAAAATTATAATACCAGGATATTTGAATCTGTGTAGCTCGTAAAAATAATTCATTATTTTCTATTTTAGAAAGAAAATCAAAAATGTTCAAGTTTATTAAAGGAGTTAAACCACATAACACCACAGAAAGAAAACTTCAAAAGAATTATTTTCGTACAGAAGGGTAAGTCCACATTTTTTAAAAATTATGGTTTTATGACCCATATTTTAATATACCAAGAACATAATCTGTGAGATGAGCTATAGTAATTTTAGCTAGTTGTAAATGACATTTTTATCTAGTCAATATCTTATCTGGGTTTGTAAACATTAGTAATGGGTGGCTTAACAGGTGCTTTGTTATATAAATAACACAAAATACCATAGAAATAATAAGGACAAATAAATAGGAAGAAGTAGGTTATTAATCCTTTTCTCGAACCTTTTCTTAAACGAACCTGTGTGACTTAGAAATAAAATTTTGGTAATTGTCTAGAAACTGTCCGCAACTCCGATTTCGACGAAATTTGGTATACGGGGTTTTTTGGGGCGTTGATCACGAATCTGAAAGAATTTTTAGTCGGAAACGTTTCGTTGTCGAGATATCCATCATCAAAGTAGTAATTTACACTAACCTTATTTTCACTATATTCCGCCTTCTTTTTGCACAAAATTTTTATAAAACACTAAATTGCCACACAATATTTTATAAACACCTTTTAAAAAACCTGTTTTTTATTTATTTTACACGTTTTTTTCATTAAATTGAAAATAATTTACCCATAAATGCTGCAACCATAAATACAATATGTAGATGTATTTATGGTTGCATACACGAGTTTGTTTAAAGTAAAGCTTTTGAATTAATATAATTAATAATAAAAAATGTTTTTAAAGGGTTTTTGATGTTAAATGAAATATTGTGTGCCATTTTAGTATTATAATATGAATTTTGTGCAAAAGAAGGGAAAATATTGTGAAAATAACATTAGTACAAATATCAACTTTGATGATGGATATCTCGAAAACGAAACGTTTCCGACTAAAAATTCTTTCAGATTCGTGATCAGCGCTCCAAAAACCCCCGTATACCAAATTTCGTCGAAATCGGAGTTGCGGACAGTTTCTAGACAATTACCAAAATTTTTCACTTACTAGGCCCTTAAGCCTATTTTAATAGAATTTGCTACCCAGGGTGTTTGGGCATTGATTAATGGTAATTTTCTAGAAAATGGGAGCAACTCCGATTTTGACGAAATTTAGTATACGGGGGTTTTTGGGACGCTGATCACGAATCTGAAAGAATTATTTGGCGGAAACGTTTCGTTCTCGAGATATCCATCATCAAAGTTCAAATTTGAACTAAGCTTATTTTCACTATATTCCCCTTCTTTTTGCACACAATTCTTGATTTAAAGCTAAAGTGTCACATAATATTTGATTTTCACCTTTTAAACCCAGTTTTTCTACGTTTTTACATTATTTTTGAATTAAATTGCGTGGCTTTTCTTTGATAATCCGGCAACCATACATACACATAGGGCTTCATGGCAAACTGGGATTAAAATGATTCAAAGTATAGCTATGCAGTTTAATGCAAAAATAATGTAAAAACGTAGAAAAACGGGGTTTTATAATGGCAAAAATTGTTTAACCACCTTCCATCATGTGTTTGCCAAATTACTTGTGAAAAAAGATTTAGGAGGAGGTAAAGGAGTCTGCTCATTGCTGGAGCCTACTATTCGCAAAAATGAATTTTTTAAATGATAGGTTTGTGTGAGGCTTGCTTATTTTAATTCATTTTGGTTTTTATTTTAATTTTTAATTTTTTTTTCTCATTGTTAATATTGAACATTTTATATTATTTTAGTTTAGTTTAATTTGTAACTTGGTCTGTCTCTTCTTGTTTTTCCTCTAAATTTGTTATATGTTTTGTTTTGCTGTTTTAACGATTTGTCAATGTATATCAATCAATCAATAGTTTTTTTAGTTTTAAGATGCTTTGTTCATGAGAATTGTATTATGCTTGGAACAATAAAGCTTTTTAGTTGAAGTTAAAGTTGAAATATTTGATTTTCACCTTTAAAACCCCTGTTTTACGTATTTTACATTATTTTGCATTAAATTGCATAGCTATACTTTGAATCATTTCAATACCAGTGTGCCATGAAGCCCTATGTGTATGTATGGTTGCCGCATTATCAAAGAAAAGCCACGCAATTTAATGCAAAAATAATGTAAAAAACGTAGAAAAACGAGGTTTTGAAAATCAAATATTTTGTGACACTTTAGCTTTAAATCAAGAATTGTGTGCAAAAAGAAGGGGGAATATAGTGAAAATAAGCTTAGTTCAAATTTGAAGCTTTGATGATGGATATCTCGAGAACGAAACGTTTCCGCCAAAAAAATTCTTTCAGATTCGTGATCAGCGCCGCAAAAACTTCCATATACCAAATTACGTTAAAATCAGAGTTGCCGCAGGTTTCTAGAAAATTACCGAATTTTTTGGCGGAAACATTTTGTTCTTAAGATACTCATCATCAGACTTGAAATTTAAACTAGTCCTATTTTTACAATATTTCCCTTCTTTTTGCACACAATTCTTGATTTAAAGCTAAAGAGGCACGCAATATCACCGCATTAAATTGCATAGGTAAGTATACTTTGAATCATTTCAATCCCAGTTTGCCATGAAGCCCTATGTGTATGTATGGTTGCCGGATTATCAAAGAAAAGCCACGCAATTTAATTCAAAAATAACACTTTAGCTTTAAATTAAGAATTGTGTGCAAAAGAAAGGGGAATATAGTGAAAATGAGCTTGGTTCAAATTTGAACTTTGATGATGAATATCTCGAGAACGAAACGTTTCCGCCAAAAAAATTTATTTGGACAAATTTCGTTTTCGAGATATCCATCATCAAGCTTGAAAAGCAAATTTACCCCATCTTCACTATATTCCCCCTTCTTTTTGCAAACAATTCTTGATATAAAGTTAAATTGGCACCCAATATTTCCTTTTCCATAAAATTGTAAATATTTACTTTCAATTGCAGTAACCAAGGCTACTGCGATTGAAATGATTGAAAGTGAAGCTTTGCAATTTTATGGAAAAAAATGGGTAAAATATATAAAAAATGGGGTTTTAGGAGGTGGAAATTAAATATTAAGTGCCAATTTAGTAGAAAACTTTAAAATTGCATGCAAAAAGAGGAGAGAATCTGTTGAATTTAGGTTAGTTTTTATTAAAACTTGATGATAAATATAAATATATAAATATCTCGAGAACGAAACATGTCCAACTAAAAAATTTTTCAGAGTGTGTTTTTAAACAACATACAGTGTGTCTACGTCACTGATCTGTCTACGTAAGTTGGCGTCATATTATTATGGAAAATAAGTTTTCTTCTTTATAAAAGCTCTACATTGTCCAAAACGTAAAAATCAACCATCAGATTCTACGAGGTTTGGCCAAATATGTAATTTTTGCTTAAGAGTAAAGTACCTGTATTTTTGCTAATATTAAAGATTGCTATTAAGAAAAGATGTTTAGAAATAAAATTACTTCTAAATATGCAATTTTGTTTATTTAAAATTGTCCCATAAAATTTGCACTAATGTATCAACCTAAATTTTCACCATTATCACAGAAAAAAAATTTTTTTGTAAATAAACAAAATTGCATACTAGGATGTAATTGTAAACAACTTTTCCTTATAACAATTGTCGATATTAGCAAAAATACAGGTACTTTACTATTAAACTAAATTACATTTTTGACCAAACCTCGTAGATGATACAATTTAATATCTGATTGTTGATTTTTAGGTTTTGGTCCATGCAGAACCTTTATAAAGAATAGCTTTTTGTAAATTATTAAAGATTTCCATATCGCGCCCACTTAAGTAGACAGATCTGTGACGTAGACACACATTTATTTTTTAAATTTATTTAATGTAATTTATTAGGCAACATAATACAATACATATATGTATGCTCCAGATGTATATTGTTTAAAAACATAAATAATTATTTGCTTTCTCCAAGAGGTTTCTGATTTTAAATAACATAAAAAAAAGTTTTAAAAATCAGAATTGGAGCTGCCTCTAAGGACTGTTGAAAAAATGCTTCAGTGGGCCATATGAATAAAAAGAAGCAAATGCTTTTGCATTATAAGTATAAGCAAATGCTCATGATATAAAAGGATTTACTTCAAACATATGAATAAAGTCGAGCATTTGCTTACAAGTGCGAGTATTTACTTATAGAAATGTGATGGTACTGAATAGCATCCTACATCTAGGTGTCCATGATTGGAGGCAAATGTATCTAGTGACCCTAAGTGATGTTAGAGAAATACAATTGGAAAGTTTTAGTTACTAATATGAAAGATAGGAATAAAACAATTTGACAAATTGAGATTTTCTTGTCTAACTATTATTATTTAAATGAAAACCCTTTTTAGACAAGCACTTTTCGAATAAAGAATTTTTTGACGAATCAAACTATACCAACTTATTTGCGATTGGATTCAAAATGAAGTCATAAATAAAGGATCATAGCCACCTAGATGCAATACTACAAATGGCTCTTGTTAAATCAAGTGGCATAAAAACTTTTAAAAAGTCAAAGTACTATTTAAAATATCCCATAAATCCAAAAATGTTAAAATATACAGGGAGTTTGATTAAAAATTCAAAATTGTAGTAATTTCCGGTTTAATCGGAAAATACAAAAGAGTGATAAATATGCGAAAACTCTCCTCTTCCATACCAATTATTTTTACCAATTCGCATTTTGTTATCTCTAATACCTACTCGAGTTATGCTTGTCCAATAGATTCGTTGACACCCGGTATGCCTGTTATAAATTTGTCATTCAAGTGTTTTACCTCGATTTTTACTAATTTTAACAAAAGTAATATAATAATATGTATTAAATCTTTAAGACTTGTCTTAGTAAAATCTATATTTTTTGCCTATTTTATTTTGCTTTAATTACACTAATGGGTTTAAAACGATCAAAAAGAAAATTAACGCCATTTTATGAACCATGGAACCATAATGGTTACAATCGTTGTAATTGTTTTGTTACGCAAGTTTCTGATTTGCATATGTTAATAGTAATTACTTCCTTAAGTTTTCCCGTTGTCCATTGTTTATTTGTACGGTCATTTTATACAGCGTGTCCTAACTCTATACATGAAATAATTTTGCCCCTGTACACAATATCATTTCACGAGACACATGTTTAATTTAAAAAATCTACGTCTTTTAAATAGAAGTTATAAAACGTTGTATATTATTGTTGGAAAACATTGTTATAAAAAATTTTTACAATCTAAATGCGCCTTTATAAATACTGAACCAAGGCAGTTTGTTAAAAAAACTTTGTTATATAGTCTGGACACGCGTTTAAAAAAGGAAGTTATAAAATCGTTGTATAACATTGTTATAAAACAATGTTTTGTTACATAGTCTGGATGTAGCTTTAGTCACAAAAATTTCGGCTGACCTAAATTAAGACGCCTGACAAGCATATACATGCTTAAATCAGAACGAGTATAGTTAGTTTTCAGTTGTTTTGCGGCTTTAGTGTGTTTTAAACAGTATTTATTTATTTATTTATTTACGGGCAGTACTGTGCGTGTTTTTGTTTTGTGGCAAATGTACTGAAATGTCATTTTGACATGTGGCAGAAACAGTACTTGGTATAAACAAAATATTATTTGGCTTTTCTCCAGAATAAAATTAAAAAGTTTATTTATTTTAATTTTCTTAAAATGTTAAATAAACTTTTTAATTTTATTCTGGAGAAAAGCCAAATATATTTTGTTTAAATTTAATCTCCCAGAAAACAAATAAAACATAAAATCCAGTACTTGGTATGTTAGCTACTGACAGCACTGACTGAAAGAAGTGAAAGTTTTAGTTCATATGAATATATTCACTCGGAAACTAGAAATGCATAACACCAAAAAGAGCTGGGATGCTAACTTATATAAATTCAAATCTTTAATGGTTTATTTACTTATCTGATGCTCTTATATTTACAATAAAAGTAAGGCAAATAATAAATGACAATAAATGACTGTCATGTGTGACAAAAAATTAAATGCCCGTCATTTCACAACCCTAGGTATAACTCATTTTCGCCAAATATCGAGTTAGGCCCCTTCGTTACAACAGTGACGATATTATTTACAGAACACATGACAACAGTGCTGTCATCCATATTTTGGTTTCAATGGGAATAATTATTGTAATATTTTCTTAAAATAAATAGGAAGGTAATATTAGGACTATTTTAAATGTCTTTTAACAATATAGTTGAGAGTGATAATAGAATGTGTCTCAAAAACGGAATTTTTACTTTCAAATAAAATGCCATTTTATTTTTTGTGTGGCTTAAGGCTTAAACTAAGCAAGATAAAAACATTAAGATACTGAAAAACTGAACTTGCTTAATTCTAAAGAAATAATAAAAAAGTAACAAAAGTCAGTGACATACATTTTTTGTAACAAATATTTGTTTTATGTCCGTTCGCGACGTCACTAAACTTTATAAATTTAAAAAAGTTATGCGTAAATAAGCACTTTGGGAACCCTTAATGATATTACTAAATTACAATAAAATTCGGCAAAGGAAATTTAAGATATTGTTACAGACTTTCAAAAATGTGTTTAGGTTATAGAATTTTAGAGAGTTAGGATCATTTAATTTAGTTTGTTAATTTATTTAAATAATTTACCTTAATTTTTCCAAGTTCTTTCATCACTTTCGAAGGTTTCCGAAATTGCCCGAATTATCCCTTAATAACTTTTATGCCATCATGTACTATGGAATTTTCACGATATTTCTCGAATATTCTAGATCATTCTTTACTCTTCCACCATACTATAAAAGGGCGACGGGAAACTTCGAGTTAGTTAGTATAAATTCGACTTTTGTGCTGTAAACTTCGAGACAGTGACAATTTAAGATTTTGCCGTTATTGTAACCATAGTTACGTTACATTGTTAATAAAGGTATAAAAACGAAGGCACGTGTTTTTATACGAGGTGTTTTGGAACATTTGGTGTCAGAAGCGGAACGAGGTTACCCAAGGAAGCCAAAGTGGTAAGAAGAGTGAATGCCAGTTGAGACAAGACAAAGACAGCAAGTAGTTATGGAGGAGTTAAGTGCACTAATTAAACAAATGATGGAAAAACAAGAATCCCTGAAAGAAGACCTAAAGAAAGAAATGCAGACAAGCCAAGAAGCCATGAAAGAAGACCTAAAGAAAGAATTGCAGACAAGCCAAGAAGCCATGAAAGAAGACATTAAAAATGAAATGAAGACCAATTTAGAAGAAATGAAGAAAAGTCAAGAAGAAATGAAGACAAATCAAAAAGAAATGAAGCGAGAAATCAAAATCAGTCAAGCAGAAACGAGACAACAAATCGAGAAAATTCAAAAAGACATAAAAAAAGGACAAGAACAAATGAAGCAAGAGATAAAAGAGAAGATAGTAAAGATCCGAGAACACCTGAGGGGAGAATTTCATCAATGCCAAGATGAGATGAGAAAGGAAATGTTGCTTGAATTAAAACTTACAAAAGAAGATGTCAAAGAAGATATAGAAGAAATGCAACAGACTGTGCAGTTAGTCCAAGGTCAAATGCAACAAGAAGTGCAACAATTACACCGGCAAATTCAAAATATAGCCAGTACAGGTGTCGTTTCAGGATGTGGTACTCCAGCAACTGTTATGAAACCACCAACTTTTGACGGAAAGGTACCGTGGGTTACGTACCATAGACAATTTGAAGCTGCTGCTGATGGTAATAAGTGGAGTTCCTCAGAGAAGGCCCGAGCTCTAGTACTTGCTCTTCGAGGAGAAGCCATGGAGGTGTTAAGAAACATCCCCGAAGAAAAGCAGTCCGACTATGAATCGATTGTAATGTTCCTGGAAATGAGATATGGCGAGACACATTTGCAGGAAGTTTATAAGGCGCAGCTCCAGGGACGAAGACAGAAATATAACGAAAGCCTTCAGGAATACGAAGCTGACATCGTACGTTTGATTAATCTGACATACCCGACATACCCTGAAGAAATAAAACAAGAACTAGCCGTGGGTAGTTTCATTGAAGGTCTTCGCGACCCAGACATGAATCAGGCTTTAAGAATGGCCAGATTGAAAAAATGTCTGAAGCTCTTGCCTACGCACTTCAGTTTGAAACGGCTAAGCAGACATCCAGAACTCAGGCAAGACTTCGAAGAACAAACTATGTACCAGAAGTCAGCAATCCAAATGATAATTTGACAACAGTAATACAACAGCTGCAAGAAATCCTACGTCAAAAACAAGTAGATGGAGACAACAAAAGCATGACCTTCCGTAGAAGAAATACTATCCGCTGTTGGAAGTGTGGTGAAGAGGGGCACATTCAAAGAAATTGTATCAGATCGAATGCCCCTGCAAGTAATTCGGAAAACTCCCAGTACTACCAAGCCCCAT